>JAVYIG010007008.1:20000-108444 GCA_035222895.1 Strongylocentrotus droebachiensis | reverse complement strand
CGAGGGCAAAGGGCTTTTGCCTCCACCTCCCCCCCCCCCCCGCCAAAAAAAAAATAAGAGAGAGAGAGAAGGGAAGGGGAAAGGGAAAGAGAAGATAAAAGGAAAGAAAGAAGAGGAAGAACAATAAAAGAAGGAAACCGGGGAAGGGCGAAGGGCTCTTGCCTCCCCCCCCCCCCCCCCCCGCCAACAAAATAAATAAGAGAGAGAGAGAGAAGGGAAAGGGAAAGAAAATATAAAAGGAAAGAAAGAAGAGGAAAAAGAATAAGAAAAGAGGGAAACGGGGGCGAAGGGCTCTTGCCTCCTCCCCCCCCCCCCCCCCTCCCCGCCAAAAAAACAATAAAAGAGAGAGAGAGAGAATCTGTTCTGATCCTGGTCCTGATCCTCAAGAGGGATATAAAGATGACCAATAAGAACGTTATTGTTCGAGAGAGAGTGTTTGTTGCTTCTAGAACATTTTAGAATTAAGTCCCACCACATTGCAGTTGTGGGGAGGGACTATGATTATATTACCCCCTTGGATGGCTTCCCAGAGTCTGGCTTTGAAGGTTTCGACTGCGTCGCAGGCAAAGATGCTGGGGGGGGGGGGAATTTCAGGCCCGTATGGTTCTTGGAAAGAAGGTGAGTCGATATAATTATATCCGTCTTGCATCTTATGTTGGAGAAGGAGAGGGAAAGAGAAGATAAAAGGAAAGAAAGAAGAGGAAGAGGAAGAAGAATTTGTGTCCTGCCAGTGTCACAAATAGATATAAAAAAATATGCTCATCTGATCGTTATTTATTGCCCAAAACCCCTGAGCTTCCGGGGCTCCACCCCCTGGACCCCACGCCAATTCGTGACCCCTGTGTCACAAATAAGGTATAAAATAATAATAATTTAATGTACAAAACTCCTGAGCCTCTGGGGGCTCCGTCCCCTGGACACAACACCAAATTGTGTCCTGCCACTGTCACAAATAAGGTATAAAATTATGCTCATCCGACGTTAATTTTGATGTTTAATAGCCCTGAGCTTCTGAGGGCTCCGCCCTATGAAAAAACGTGTAAAAAAAAAAACACGTTAATTTTACCGTTTTGGGGAGATAGCCCCCCCCCCCTGGCGTTCAAGGGGGGGGGGGGGGTACGATTTTTCAAATTTTCGAGGGCCCCAAAAAAGATAAGTGCTCTCTAGTAATTTCGCGACTACTCCGGAACCGCGGCAGGTATAAAGTTTTTCTTTCATGACTTTTTTCTTTCGAGTCTTACGCATCTTGTGAAACATTTTTTTGTTGAAAATCGGACGTATAGTTGCGGAGTCACGTGACCTTTTGTTTTTGCATGTCAGCCCTAAAATCGCTCATTTGTGATTTATGTACCAAACATATGGAAATACCATTTATTCTTTTTAAAAAAGAGAAAACATTGGTTATTTGGTCTTGTTTCAAGTTAATGTGTTTGATTTTGGGTCAAAATAGTTGAATTGTGGTTAGAAATGAAATAAAACAACAAAAATAATATAATACATAAATACAAATTATCAAAACAAGAGATAACATAGGGATAAACTGGCTCTTCCAACTTTGTTGTCGTATTATTATTCTAACGAATATAATTATGTAGTGAAAAAGAACGCTTGAATATGAATTATATATGATTTATGGGTAAAAATGTGAATTCTCTGACCTTGTTTGCATAAATTACCATAAATATTCATTTTCGCGGCGATCGGCTGTGAAACGGCCGAGATCTTAGGGGAGGGGACCCCCTCCCCCCCCCCCCCACCCTCAAGTCTACTCCAATCACATTGAAAAAAAGTTTGACTTAAATCATCTCTCTCATCATTATACCGCTATAGTATTCATGTTTTTAATATTATTTATTGTCCATTAAACAAGTTCATAGAGAAAATACTTATCTCTCTGCAACATTAAAAAAGAATCTTCATTAATATGTCTTAATTTGTATTGATAGCCTTGTGGTCGCCAACAGTGGCGTAGGCAGGGGCGTCTCCAAAGGGGGGTGTGGGGGTGCGACACCCCCCCCCCACCTGTCAGGATATTGTCGGTAAAATTGCGCTGCCGTCGGGAAAAATGAGAAAAGGGGGAGGGGAAAAAAGAGAGGAAAAGGGAAAGAAAAGAAAAAAAGAAAAAGAAAAGAAAAAAGAAAAGAAAGGAAAGAAAAGAGAAGAAAGAAAGAGGAAAACGAAAAAGAGGGAGAATAGGAAAGAAAGGAAAAGAAAGAAAAGAAAGGAGGCAAGAGCCCTTTGCCCCCGTTTCCCTCTTTTCTTCTTCTTCCTCTTCTTTCTTTCCTTTTATCTTCTCTTTCCCTTTCCTTCTCTCTCTCTCTCTTATTTATGTTTTGGCGGGGGGGGGGAGGGAGGAGGCAAGAGCCCTTCGCCCCCGTTTCCCTCTTTTCTTATTCTTTTTCCTCTTCTTTCTTTCCTTTTATATTTTCTTTCCCTTTCCCTTCTCTCTCTCTCTCTCTCTCTCTTATTTATTTTGTTGGCGGGGAGGGGGGGGGAGGAGGCAAGAGCCCTTCGCCCCCGTTTCCCTCTTTTCTTATTCTTTTTCCTCTTCTTTCTTTCCTTTTATATTTTCTTTCCCTTTCCCTTCTCTCTCTCTCTCTCTCTTATTTATTTTTGGAAGGGGGGAGGAGGCAAGAGCCCTTCGCCCTTCCCCCGTTTCCCTCTTTCCTTCTTATTCCTCTTCTTTCTTTCCCTTTCCCTTCTCTCTCTCTCTCTCTCTCTTATTAATTTTTTTGGCGGGGGGGGGGGTAAAAGCCTTTCGCCCTTCCCCCGTTTCCCTCTTTCCTTCTTCCTCTTCTTTCTTTCCTTTTATATTTTCTTTCCCTTTCCCTCTCCCTTTTCTCTCTCTCTTATTTATTTTTTGGCGGGGGGGGGGGAGGAGGCAAGAGCCCTTCGCCCCCGTTTCCTTCTTCTTCCTCTTCTTTCTTTCCTTTTATCTTCTCTTTACCTGTCCCTTTCCCTTCTCTCTCTTATTTATTTTTTGGCGGGGGGATGCAAGAGCCCTTCGCCCCCGTTTACCTCTTTTCTTCTTCTTCTTCCTCTTCTTTCTTTCCTTTTATATTTTCTTTCCCTTTCCCTTCTCTCTCTATCTCTTATTTATTTTTTGGCGGGGGGTGGGGAGGGAGGAGGCAATTAGAGCCCTTCGCCCTTCCCCCGTTTCCCCCTTTCCTTCTTATTATTCTTCTTTCTTTCCCTTTCCCTTCTCTCTCTCTCCCTCTCTCTCTTATTTATTTTTTTGGCGGGGGGGGGGGGGAGGTAAGAGCCTTTCGCCCTTCCCCCGTTTCCCTCTTTTCTTCTTCCTCTTCTTTCTTTCCTTTTATATTTTCTTTCCCTTTCCCTTCTCTCTCTCTCCCTCTCTCTCTTATTTATTTTTTTGGCGGGGGGGGGGGGGGAGGTAAGAGCCTTTCGCCCTTCCCCCGTTTCCCTCTTTTCTTCTTCCTCTTCTTTCTTTCCTTTTATATTTTCTTTCCCTTTCCCTTCTCTCTCTCTCTCTCTCTCTTATTTATTTTTTGGCGGGGGGGGGGGGGGGGGGGTGAGGAGGCAAGAGTCCTTCGCCCCCCCCCCCAGTTTCCCTCTTTTCTTCTTATTCTTTCCTTTTATCTTCCCTTTCCCTTTCCCTTTTTTCCTTCTCTCTGTCTCCCCCATCAACATAGTAATAACGAAAGAGACCACTCTGTAATCAAGACCATTCCATTTTATTTAATACATTTTCGATATACTTAAATTGGCAACTATTACCTTTTGTCCGAGATCCTCATTTTAAACGACTGATGCGAAAGACTAGTCGACGCACCCTTTCGAGAAAAGCCCCCCCCCCCCCCTCTTTTATCGAAAGGGTGTGTTAAAACGGTACTCCGCTCTCAACGCACCCTTTCGAGAAAAGCCCCCCCCCCCCCTCTTTTATCGAATGGGTGCGTTGAGCCATGGTTGAGCACACCACACCGCGCCGCGCCGCACCGCACCCTTTCGATGAAAGCCATTAAAAACAGACCTCTACTACTTATACTGTCTAGTACGCACACGACCAGTATTAGTCTGTAAATCAAGACCCCTTTAAAAAAAAAGCCCCAATCTGTGCCGCATAAAAAAATAACGCGCACGGGACACCCAATGTCTCGTGTTGTCACTCGTTCGTTCGTGTCTCCTTAGATCAAGATTGATGTAATCTTGATCTTCGGAATACGTAGTTGCTAGAACCGGCCGTACGTGTCAGACACGTTGCCCCGGGGTGCGAGATAGGACTCTTGTAGCGTGCCCCCATTTAAAACAATTATACACCATTACATTTAATTAATAGTATGAAACTATTAAAATTACTCTCATGTTACGGGAAAAAATATTGCATAAAATAAATCAATTGATTTGGTCAATCCAGTTCGATGGCACAAACACGGCACTACTGGACAGAGATCCTAATAATTAATTTAGTGTTGTCTCTATTTAAAGTGGTAATCAGGTAACATGCTTGACCGTTAGCGAAGTCGAAAATGGCCCCCTATACGTTGCTCGTCAGAGAAGGATTCCTCCCCCCCCCCCCCCTAGTCCAGAATCTGACCTATTTAATTTTGATCTCCACCACACCAACGCTACCTCTCCCTACTTACTTGCTACCAGCCGATAAGACGCCCGGTCCTCAGGCTGGGCAGGTGAGCATTATTATGAGTTTGTTGATAACGCCATCTTCGACGGCTTGAAACAAGTGTGTAGGAGAAAAAAATAAGGACCGTGCAGATTCTGGACTACCCCCCCCCCCCCCCCTACCCTTTAACTCTCGTCAGAGAATCCTAAATCCTCCCCTGATATAAAACTTGTAGAATTGGAGAAATAGCGATTGAAAGCTGCTCGACATGGGAGGGGGCCGGGGGGGCTAATTTTTTTTCCCAAACAGGTTTGCCAATGCTAATTCCCAAGACGAAAATCCAATTGAATCCCCATTGAATGTCCCCATTGAATCCAATTTGGAGTAAATGGAAAGTGAAACAATGGGTACCCATTGAAACCAATTGGCATTGACCAATGGGGACCAATTGCCAATTGGTTCCAATGGGGACCAATTGCCAATTGGTTTCAATGGGTACCCATTGTTTCACTTTCCATTTACTCCAAATTGGGGACCAATTGCCAATTGGTTCCAATGGGGACCATGCAATTGCCAATTGGTTTCAATGGGTACCCATTGTTTCACTTTCCATTTACTCCAAATTGCCAATTGGTATTGAATTGGGATTCAATGGGGGTATTCAATTGGTAAATCGATCCAGTTAGAAGAACCAGTGATAAATTATTGGTACTTCATAATCGATATTGGCAACTGTCCACCAATTAGGTATATTCCAATCTCATTTGCATTAACTTCATCACAGAGATCATTTGAAGTGAATTCAAGAGTTTCATTTACAGTGACATTGGCTCGTACAAATGTATATACTAAATATGTATAATGTTTCTTGGTTAGTAATCAAAATCAATATATCTATTGCTAAAACGTGAATGTAATTGTAACATGATCAGACAAAATAATCTATTGGTTAATAATTGCTGAAGGAATAAAGAAATCACAAAATTGATGTGCATTGTCATAATTTGCTTAACAAATCATGATAAATTTATTTTTCTGTGACACGTGTAAAGTGATAATGAATATTCATGAGATGCCTAGATTTGTTGGTTTCAATTGGCCAATTGGTTTCAATGGGACCAATTGAAGTCCAAATTAAGGTCCAATTGAAACCAATTGGGGACCCATTAAAGTCTAATGGGTCCAATTTGTCCAATGGGGCCAATCAGGACCAATTGAAACCAATTGGGGACCCATTAAAGTCTAATGGGGCCTAGGCCAATGGGGCCAATGGGGCCAATTTGTCCAATGGGGCCAATCCGGATCAATTGAAACCAATTGGGGACCCATTAAAGTCTAATGGGGCCTAGGCCAATGGGGCCAATGGGGCCAATTTGTCCAATGGGGCCAATCTTGACCAATTGAAAACATCTGAGTTCCCATTGAAACCTGTTAAAACCTATTGAGACCAATTGAAACCAATTGAAACCAATTGAAATTTCAATTGGTGTTCAATTGGTTTCAATTGGATTTTCGTCTTGGGAATATTTCCGGTCATTTTTGCCACTATAAATAGTGAGGCAAAGCAATAAAAAATCAAAGTCTAATTGTTTGTGACCTCTTTTCAAGCTGCTAATGACGTATCAGCCATTGAGAAGAACGGAAATATAAGAAATTGCAAACCTGTTTGGGAATAACAATTTCGCGGCCGGGGGGGGGGGGGGGGGACCTGCGGGCCTCATGGCTACCGCCCCCACATTTTTTTGCAAATATTTTTCATAATGCTTAGATTAGGCTCATTATACTCTTGCAAGAATTTTGATCATATTCAGGTAAATAATCAGGAGGAGGTTTCATCAAAACGGCCCAAACGTTCGAGAGGCTGTATACGGTGGCCCTCATTTTTTGTTTGCAGGTAAAGGCTTTGAAAATAATGTGAACGATCAAAGATTTTGACACGTTATAGTGATACTTTCATTGGAAATACAAATAAATTAATAAACTCGGCTGCAGTCCCCACGTCCCACCTCAGCTCCAATACCGTAAGTCGCGGACCAAAGTTATATAGACACATTGTGGAGTCTGTAGTTGCTGTGCAAATTAAGGTCTGGACTGAAAGACTATAGATATGCAGGGGGAACGTACCAACAATGTACGTCCATTCTCCAAATTCGTATTCACATATTCCCTTTCTGTGAAACAGATGATCTAATGGATGCATTGTTACTGTAAGTATTTGAGTAAGAATGTGAAGTGAATAAATTTGAATAAAGATACCAAAAAGATGAAAATATTGATGTATATTTGTTCACTTTGACTAAGTTCAGTCCCATGCATACGATTTCGTGTCCTGTCGAAATCGTGTTTGGGGCGTATCAACTAACTTTTAGATTACACTTACAGTTTCTTGCCACAGATTTTTGTATCATGATCAGTGTTCGAAATACACAGGGGCGATGGGCGATTCGCCCCCGTGAGCTACATAATCGCCTCCGTCAGGTTGCTCATGGGGGCGATTGCAAAATTAAAAATCGCCCCGTGGAATAATATCTAGATCTACCTTGAAATACTGGGGCTCGTTCCTAGAAACCAACGACAAGACAGTCATAACTTTATCCGCCAACTACGGAGATGTCTCTGATCTTCCTAAACCGTTTCACGAAGAGCTTACTAGCTAGTATCTCGTGAGATCGATACTATCGGCGAGAAGAGGAGCCAAAACTTAGCCTTAGTCGCAATACCACCGGATTATTACAAAATTAATATTAGGGAAAATGCAATTATTTAAATGAATTAGTAATGAAAAAGATTGAAAATGATACCAAGAAATAAGAGATGCAATATACTTCCAAATTTGTGTAGATTGTACAATATAAGTACTTGTAACATATAATTGTGAGTATTTCATTACATGACCGGTGAATCAGTTTGTTTCTTGAGATGGGTACCCCCCGGATATTTTAGTTTGATAGTTTATAAAGACACACCAATATATTATTCTTAGAAAAATACGATGTAATGAAGTTTGTGTCCAATGTTTTAGGTATCAGTTGAATAATCAAATGACAAAACTTCAACATTCCTAAGGTTAAAACACATCTTTTAAACTGCATTTTACACATTTGAAGATAGAATTTATCTCGAAAGCAATATGGGTCTGAAAACTAAAGAATACACTTCAAACTATGGCTTGCCTGCTGTGGCAAAATAGCTATCCCTTCGACGATTTTCCAATGTAGAAAATAAAGGCGTATAATCAGTTTATTTAAGTGGAAAAATCCTTAAATACAAACATGGCATATTTTCATGAGATTATCAAATACAAAAAACGATAACTCACTGTTTAAGTGAATTTGTTGAAAAATCATAGTTGTAGGATTTATTGTCCTTTTTTGCCAGCCATAGTCTACCCAATAAATGACATGTGATGGCGCTGCCCATCGACTAAATAGTTATGACAGAGATACGACGGTGTCAGAGGCGTCATAACTCCTTAGTCAGGATGTTGTCGTTGATCTTGGCAAAGAGAGCTTGGTGAGAGCTTGGTTAGACTTATGACGGTTTGTAGGAACGGGCCCCTGAATACCAAAGCTTCTGGAAGAAAGCCGTCTCCAGCTGCCAATTATAATGAAGTAGATCTATAGTCGAATCTAGACCTAGGCCCTATCTTCTCTGTTATAACTTTAACACAATAGGCCCCCTATTGAGTTTCAATTTTCAAACCTTAAACCAATGAAATGGAACTTAGATTAGTGTGCAAGATTTCTCGCTCAAATTTGTCGGTGTCTAGAGAGTAAAGGCCGCTAAAGGCCGGTAAGGGGGTTAACACCCCCCCCCCCCCCACCTTGGGCTGCCAAGTAAAAATGTCATGTGCATAGAAAAACGCCATTATGTGTCCAGACCCACACAGTATTAGTAGATGTTAGTAGATGCCAGGAAAACATCACTATACAGGGGTTCAAAATAGCACCCAAAAAAAAATTGCCTCACCGCTATGCGGCTCGTGGACGATGCTCTGCATTGGGTCATATCCCCCCTTTAATAGCAAAACGCTAGATCTGCCCCTGGGTAAAGACTTAAAGTGAAGACAGAATGTGAAGGTTGCTCCGAATAATGAGGAGGAAATAATATGCAGAACGGGAAGAAATCGAGAGGATGTCATCACGGGATTACAGTCAGTAACAGCTATGTAGGCCTAAATTGTAAATTTGTAAGAGGGAAAATGCTGACTTAAATATATGATAATGATGAAATAGCTAAGAATTGAGGAGTAACATGGGTACCAATTCAATGAAAATTTGTATAAAAAAAGAGCCCCTGTGAGTACTAAAAGAGCCCCCGTGAGAAGGCTCACGGGGGCTCTTTTTTTTTTTGGAAGAGCCCCTGTGGGCAAAAAATTAATTTGAGCCCTGATCATGATGAATAAGAACTGTTTCTTTTCATCCTGAGTGACTGTTCTCATAAAAAAATAGTAGTGTTTCAAAGATTAGACTATGTAGTCTAGACCCTAATCCAGGGCTGTCAACTTTATGGGGAACTGCTTCGAGGGAGGCAAATTAACTTAAATTAAATTGTTAATTTGGTCAACGGCAGTGGCGTACGCAGGACTCAAGGCCTACCCAAGGGAGGTGTTTTAAAAGTTGAAAATCGCGCCGAAAATTTTGCAACGACTCAGCCAGCCGCTGAATAGCGGGGGGGGGGGTTTGAGCACTTTTTTTTTTCCGTCCCGGTTTTGGCAGGAGGTTTTTTTTAAACCGGGAGATTCTACATCGAAGCGGGAGAGCGGGAGGAGAGGCGTGCTGGCGGGAGTCTCGCGCTACGAGCTATTGGGGCGGCGGGAGAATGAGCGTGGTGGCGTGAGACTCCCTCCAAATGCGGGAGGGTTGACAGTCCTGCCTAATCTATGTCAGACTCTTCGAGAGGCTACGCCCCTAGGGCTAAACCTCAAGTATATGCTCCTTCCGCGTTGCTCACTTTGCTCTAATTGACACTTAATTACATTTGTCGCTCTAGTTGTCCCACATTGCAGTTTGACTTGGCAGACCTGTCTGTAGTAACGTGCTAGGTGCTCCACCCTTTAAAATGCTTCTATACAATTTCTTTCAAAATGACATGCTAGAACTCCACTTTATCTTTAAGCAGGATGTCGTTAGTCCCTTCTCTAATATATATGTATTAGATATTTATCATTTCTATTCTTTAATTTCTTTTCTTTCCCAGGTGAAGAGGGAGAACCTGTTTCAACTGGTTTGAGGTTATTCCCCACCACGGCAAAATCTGGTTGCAGCATTTCTGATGACAATATTCTGTCGACAAGCTGAATTTGAGGGAAACTCTGTCCACCTGTGAGATGGAAGCCCCAGGAAACCAAGAAAGAGAATGCAGAGTAATTGTTACAGTAGAACCTCCAGAACCTCCAGAATTTGAGCCAACATCCCTACCATTCTCTGGCCAGATCAGTTCTTCAAACTTGTCACAAAGTAATGCATTTTCTTCTGAATCTTCCTCGCAAAGCACCGCCATGTTAGGAAAAGACTGTGAATTCTGTGAACAACCACAGGAAGAAATCCAGATTTTTGGTCCGAATTCCTCAAGAAATAGCAAATGTTCTTCAAGCCCACTACAAAGTAACATATTTTCTGCTGAAAGTTCCCTATCAAGCACTGCCATGTTAGTAAAAGATTGTAGGAACTCTAGTGCAGAGTGTATGACTGGTACCAATCATGATGAGAGTATAAGAAAAGGGACAACTGAGAATATTAGCATTGAATCACCTGGTGTCCCTCAGGGTGCATTATTAGGTACTCCAACAACTTCATTTCGTTCAAATGAAATGAGGACAAACCATTCTATGACTTCATTAGAAAAAACTTTAGAGCTTGTGAAGAAGAGAAAGAATGGGATGACTAAGGTAGAGGGTGAAAGTTGCAAGAAGGCTAAGAGGAAGCGAAAACCAACAAAACCTATCAAGTTTATGGAATACTGCAGTGAAGCTGAAAGAATGGTTGATGGAAACCAACCATCGCCCAAAGCAACGGCTTCTTATTCAACAGATCAGGTTATGTTGATGGAGGCCGATTCATCTGCTCTCAATAATGAACAGTTCTCACAGTCCTCAACCCAGCACATGTATTGTCTTCTGAACTTCAAGATATATGAATGCCCCCAGTGCGGCCTAGGCTTTGCCTCTGAGAAAGCAATGAATGTCCATATCCGAACCCATTCTAAAGAAAAGCCATACTGGTGTACAGAATGCAACATAGGCTTCACAGAACATCAATTGTATATAGCGCACAAGCAGAGTCATAGGCCATGTAAATGTGAGGAATGTGGTGCTTGTTTTGGTAACAGTTCAACCTTGAAAAACCACAAGCTCCTCCACTTACAATCAAAGAACTTCAAGTGCTCTGTGTGCCCCAAGATGTTTAAGCAGAGAGCTGGATTGACGTGTCATATGAGGTCTCATACCGATGAGAGACCATACCCGTGCAAAGAATGCGGGGCTGCCTTTGTGGACAACAAATCCTTGCAGAACCACATGTCAGTTCACTCCGACGAGAAGGCCTTCAAGTGCTCCGTGTGCCCAAAGATGTTCAAGCAGAGGGCTGGGTTGGCTCATCATATGAAGCATCATAATGATGACAAGCAATACCTTTGCAAAGAATGCG
Organism: Strongylocentrotus droebachiensis; assembly: GCA_035222895.1. NCBI lineage: Eukaryota > Metazoa > Echinodermata > Echinoidea > Camarodonta > Strongylocentrotidae > Strongylocentrotus > Strongylocentrotus droebachiensis. The sequence goes on along the minus strand of JAVYIG010007008.1, from coordinate 97,218 downwards.
GGGCAGCCTTCGCGTACAACATACACTTGCAGAACCACAAGGCAATTCACTCCGACCAGAAGACTTTCAAGTGCACCGTTTGCCCCAAGATGTTTAAGCAACGAGCTGGGTTGACGGGTCATATGAAGGCCCATACCGACGAGAAGCCGTTTGTGTGCGAGCTGTGCGGTAAGAGCGTGAAGACGAAGTCCACGTTGAAGAAACATCAAATGATACATTCTGAGGAGAAACCTTACCAGTGTCCACTGTGTCCTCAAGCTTTCAAGCAGAGAGCAGGTCTTTCACAACACAGTAATAAACACAGCGAGGGAAACCCTTACTGACATGATGACTACTGAAAATTATAATTCCCTTAGGCTTAAAGGTATAGACCGATTTTGGTCATGCGATTGCATTGTGAAAGAAACGTTGAGGAATCGATCAGAAAAGGTTGATCATCTAGCATATAAGTATTGGTGTGTACCGCAAGGTTCTGGAATCATCAACATGATAAGAAATTTGGCACAGTCTTGGTAAAGTTACAAGCACTGTACACAAAAAGATGTATATGGGACTACCCTTTATCTATCCAGGCCGAATAGATATGATAATTTACCAAATATATCAATTAGGCAGTTTCCCTGCAAAATTTGTATCATCACGTATTAGTCAAAACATATTCTTTCACATGATTGGTAATAAGAGCTTCCATTTCGTTTTTTTAGAGGGGGGGGGGGGTTTCCAAAGCTGGTCTATACATTTAAGTCCTTGTACAATACAGCTCAGAAGTAAATAAATGCAGGAATACATTAGCGATAATTTTTATTTTTCGACGTGAGATGCTTGATAATAAAATCTTTTTAAATGAGTTGGATCAATTACTGTCACTGTCACTGTCTTAGGAGTGTGGATTAGACCAAAGTTGAATTAACCGAAAAGAATGCAGGAGAGAGAAAGAATGAGAGGCAGGTAGTGTTGACAAAATTTGCAGAGCAATCCAATCCTTGTAATAAGTTGATTCGAGTATGAAAGTAAAAGAGTAACACAAACAGAATGGCAAAAATTTGAAATGAATCGGACCAATAGTGAGGAAGTTATGAATGTTTGAAATATGAGATCACTTAGTCTATGCAAATCTCAAATTGGTAGTTCGGTCTGTAGATTGTGACGTAGGACGTGGATAACTGTCCCATTAGACGTGTACAAAAATATCATTAATTTCTGTTTTTCTCGTAAGTTCCTTCTCCCTTGGGGCACTACTCAAAATATATTATAGATAGCATACTACAGTGTAGGTCCTCTCTAAAAAGAATAGTCCATCCTGAGCAATGAATTTTTGAAGAAATTTATATTAAAAAAAAAAAAAAAAAAAATCATTTTATATGTTGGAACACATGGGAAAGTAGTCCGGCACTACATCACGTTTACATCACCGCTTTAGCCAATTTGAAGTGCCCATATACATATAGTGATAACAACTTTCAAATTCAACATTCATAACTTTCTTATATTTTGTCAAATTTAATTGAAACTTTCATCAGTTTACTTCTCTGATTTGTCCGCTTTCTTTTAGAGTGGTTGTTTATTTGGGTTCGATTTTTGAAGTACTGCATGGAGCTTGATATAACTCGGGAAGTAAAAGGAGTTGAGGTATCATCGAGGCCAGCTAGGATGGGGAAAAAACAAATAAAATGTTTATAGTCTATGAAAAGGGGAAATAACTTCCGACTAAACAGGGTTGACTAGTTATAAATATAAATAGGCAAGACACAAACGCGTTAGTCTATTTCTGCACAGCTTTATACTTCTAGTTCCTCTTTTGAAATATCCTTATTCATCTACACTACACAAAAACTTTCAATTTTCATGGATGGGGAAATGTGACAGAGCGAGAGCGAGAGAGGAAATCCAACTAGTATCTTCACGGCGGGGGGGGGGGGGGGGGGGGGTGTAATTTCACGAAAGAGAGAGAGAGAGAGAAATGTTTGGTGGGAGGGTGAGCATGTCAGGGAGGGTTCTAGGACAATTACATGTACCCACTGCCCCCCCCCCCCCCATAGGCCGATAATTCGCTCACTAGGGGGGGGGGGGGGGGGGGGGGGGGTAGTAAGTACTTTTTTTTTGTTTAACCCTTAAGAATTTGCAAAATCGCACCCTACCCCCCCCCCCCCCCCCCTGGATCCGCCACTGCTCGGGGCTGCTGCCCTGGAATTACAAGGGGAATTATACAGGACACATTCTAGGGGGGAGGGAGGGAGGACTATTTTTTTTCTTTCTTCAAAATTTGTGAGAAATTATTTAGTGCCGAATCAACAACCACCCCCCCCCCCCCTCCCTCCCTCCTGAGCCAGGAGGAGGGTGCCCGTCTAATAATTGCCCGTCTAATAAATAATTAAATTACCTGTTTTCATTTGGTCAGGCAAGCCCTGGCTGACATGAATTAAGGCTTCTAAATAAGTATATTTTTGCCTGACTGTAAATTTTGGAACAAACGCATACATGCAAAGTATAATTTACAATAAAAATTAGAAAAAATCCCGGAAATTTGTGTCATTTCAGCAACATTTGTAAATCACTGGTATGATATCGAATTAGAAATAAACCACGTTTGAATTTTATTCGCCGGGGGAAAACTGCCCCCCCCCCCTCCCTTATTACGCTACAGGATCTCATGTCTCACCCCTATATAAAAACACTTTTAATTTCCCATCCTCACATTTCCACGATGTCAGCGCGTTTGTAAAATCCTCTTATAGATAAATATAGGGGCATGCAGAATGTTTAAGGGAATTTAATTCCTGTTTACTCACCTTTTCTTTGAATGAAATATAATTTATAATTATGTATTCAATTCAGGTTTTATTATTTTCTATTTCGTTTTGGTTAACAAAATAATACAAACCATAATCGTCTTCCAAATTAACGCAAGACCTAAAATTCTGGGAATCCCTGAGCTGAGTACGCGCACTACATCAATTTTCAACTACTATGTGGGCCATGACCTGTCATCGGAATTCATAAAATCCAAAATAAACTACGGTAGCCCCATAGAGCTATATAATACTTACACTAGCCCTCATCTCCCGACCCCGGCTTGATGAGGTCGGGTCGCTTCGTAGTATAAGTAGTGTAAATGAAAAGGTCTGGACTAAAAGACTAGACATGCATCTGCTGAAAAAAAAAAGAAAAAAAGATACGTCTATTCTCCAAATTCTTATTCACATATTCTCTCTCTATGAAACAGATGATCTAATGGATGCATTGTTACTGTAAGTATTTGAGGAACAATCTGAACTGAATCAATTTGAATGAAAATGCCAATAAGATGAAAATATTGATGTCGAATTGTTCACCTTAATCTATGTTCAGCCCCATGCATACGATTTCGTGTCCTGTCGAAATCGTTGTGTTTGGCAAAGTTTGGGGCGTATCAGATTACAGTTTCGTGCCACAGATTTTTGTATCGCTTTTAAATATAAAAAGCACCTCTTATTCAATAATTCAAAGTTTGAATTATTGAATAAGAGGTGCTTTTTATATTTTCATTATAGATCTAAGTGACTATTCTCTTGTGAATACTGGTAATTTAAAGTGTGGTGCACTCTATGTGTGACAGAATACTTGTCAATTTCTGTTGCAAAACATTTTAATTTTGAGCTTGACTTTGTCATGTCATGTCGTGTGCATTCTAGTTCTAGAGCTAGACTGTAGACTATTTATAATTTTCAATTATACAATTTCTGTGAGAGAAAATATTTTAAATCTAACTTCTAAGACTAAATTAATTTTAAAGATTTCCAACAATCTTTGGCATATCAGTATCCATTGATTTGGTTTGACACAAACAAGGCAGAGGTTTGTATTTTACGGGGAATTTCGTTTTGGCCCAAATTTTTTTTACGAGACTATGATAATGAAATGTTGAGAAAATGTTGGCAAGCCACTGCACTAGCTGCCAAGTGAAATTGCTGTATTTATGATCTTTGACTTTTAAATAGTGTGTATTCACAGGAAGGTCTTGTTTCTATTAATTCTAATACAGCCTACAGCATATTAGGTAGTTTAGCGAAATGCACGCATACATATACATGTAGCTTTGCTCTAATGGACTCTTGATTACAGTTGTCGCTCTAGTTGTCTCACATTGCAGTTTGGAAGACTTGGCAGACATGTCTGTATGTACATGTATGTGCTAGATGCTCCACCCTTTAAAATGCTTCTATATAGTTTCTTTCACATTGCCATGCATAACCAGAACTCAACTTTTATCTCTAAGCAGGTTGTTCTGAGAGTAGGCATATTGCCGTCGGCCACTTCTCTAAGTAATACACATTTATTGATATTTTATTTCTATTTTTGTATTTCCCAGGTGAAGAGGACACCAGTTTCAACTGGTTTGAGTAAACCCTTCAGGTATGGATCCTTGTGCCGAAGAAGGAGATTGCAGAGTAATCGTTAAAGAAGAACCTCCAGAACTTGAGCCAACTTCCTTCACATTCTATGGCCAGATCAGTGACGCAATTAGTCATGGTTCAAATTCTTCAGGAAATGGCATTTGTTTTTCAAACTTGTCACAAAGTGGTACATTTTCTTCAGAATCTTCCTCCCAAAGCACTGCCACAGGAAAAGACTGTGAATACTCTGGTCCATATAGTAACGAAATTGATGGATATGCACATAGCAGTAAGATTGATGGAGGATGTACAAGTACAGGCAATCATGTGAGAAAACAAGATGAGACTACTGAGAATTTCAGCACTGAACTGCCTGGTGTCCCTCAAGGTGCACTATTAGGTACTACATCAACTTTGGTTCGTTTAGATAATAATAAAGCAGAACCTCCAGAATTTGATCCAACTTCCGTAAGATTCAATAGCCACGAGAGTAGTGAAGAACCACCGGTAGAATCCCAATCTTTGAGAAATGGCATTAGTTCTTTAAGCTTGTTACAAAGTAACACTTTTTCTTTTGAATGTTCAAAGCAAAGCAATGCCATGTTAGGAAAAGACTTTGAACACTCTGGTGCGCATAGCAGCAAGATTGATTTAGGAGAAAGTATAACTGGTGCCAACCATGATGAGAGGAAAGAAGACGAGATGCATGTGGATTTGACCATTGCACCACAGGGTGTTCCTCAGGGTGTTCCTCAAGGTCCACTCCTAGGTCCACTCCTAGGTACTGCAACAACCTCTATTTATTCAGATGAATTTACAGCAGAACCTCCTACATTTAACCTGACTGAACAACCACAGGAAGAAATCCAGATTTTTGGTCCGAATTCCTCAAGAAATAGCAAATGTTCTTCAAGCCCACTACAAAGTAACATATTTTCTGCTGAAAGTTCCCCATCAAGCACTGCCATGTTAGTAAAAGATTGTAGGAACTCTAGTGCAGAGTGTATGACTGGTACCAATCATGATGAGAGTATAAGAAAAGGGACAACTGAGAATATTAGCATTGAATCACCTGGTGTCCCTCAGGGTGCATTATTAGGTACTCCAACAACTTCTTTTTGTTCAAATGAAATGAGGACAAACCATTCTATGACTTCATTAGAAAAAACTTTAGAGCTTGTGAAGAAAAGAAAGAATGGGATGACTAAGGTAGAGGGTGAAAGTTGCAAGAAGTCTAAGAGGAAGCGAAAACCAACAAAGCCTATCAAGTTTATGGAATACTGCAGTGAAGCTGAAAGAATGGTTGATGGAAACCAACCATCAACCAAAGCAACGGCTTCTTATTCAACAGATCCGGTTATGTTAATGGAGGCTGATTCATCTGCACTCAATGATGAACAGTTCTCGCAGTTCTCAACTCAGCACATGCATTGTCTTTTGAATTTTAAGCGATATGAATGCCTCCAGTGCGGCCTAGGCTTTGCCTCTAAGAAAGCCATGAATGTCCATATCCGAACCCATTCTGAAGAAAAGCCATACTGGTGTACAGAGTGCGACATAGGCTTCACAGAACATCATTTGTATATGTCGCACATGCAGAGTCATAGGCCGTATGAATGTGATGAATGCGGTGCTGATTTTGCGGACAGTACAACCTTGCAGAACCACAAGCTCCTCCACTTACAATCAAAGAACTTCAAGTGCTCCGTTTGCTCCAAGATGTTCAAGCAGAGGGCTGGACTGGCCAGTCATATGATGAACGCCCATCCCCAAAGCCACACTGATGATAAGCCATTTTGGTGTAAAGAATGTAACAAAGGCTTCACCCAGAATCATTCCTACAAGGCTCATTTAAGGATCCACTCAGGGGAACGTCCATACTTGTGCAAAGAATGCGGTGCTGCCTTTGCGGACAACAAAACCTTGCAGAACCACAAGGCACTGCACTCCGACGAGAAGACCTTTAAGTGCACCGTTTGCCCCAAGATGTTCAGGCAACGAGCTGGGTTGGCTTGTCATATGAAGACGCATACCGACGAGAAGCCGTTTATGTGCGAGCTGTGCGGACAAAGCTTCAAGACGAAGTCCACCTTGAAGAATCACCAAAGGATACATTCTGAGGAGAAACCTTACCAGTGTCCACTGTGTCCTCAAGCTTTCAAGCAGAGAGCCGGTCTTGCCTGCCACAGTAAGGTTCATGACAAGGGAATCCCTTATTAACATGATGACTACTGATTCTAATTCCCTTAGGCTTAAGTTCCTGGAGGAAATGCGTTAAGCAAGACTTTACATCATCTCTTTTAAAGCAAACAAATTTCACATTCTTCATTGCCACAACCTATCTTTGTACCAATTTCTAGATTTGCCCTCAAGCTTACATATACATGCAGAGGGCTAGTCTTGCTTGCTTTAGTAATGTGGATGTGAACACATTTAACCCATTGTGAACCAGCGAAGCACAGGTGCACATACTTTCCAAGCTAGGAACCGTTACAACTCAACTACCTCGACTGATCTAACCTAAGAACTAGACTAGGCGTAAATAGTCAAATTTGGGAGCGATTGCCAAAAATACAACCAACAACAAGCCATTGCCTCTGGGTCAAGGAACTGGGGAACTCTTGAACCAATATGACCTTGAGAAAATTTGATATGGGGAGGGGGCAATTGCTCGATCCCCTTCTGCTAATGATATTATTTTACAGTGCTTGGTCAGTTTTTAGATAAATGCTAAAAATCATTATTCTTTGTATATAATGTACATGTATGTACACGATAGGATCAATTTTCTTGCCAGCATAACGTAGTCTTCGGGAAGGTCATAGTAGAACGGTTTGGAAAAACAAAAACCTTGATTCTTTGTTACCTCCTGTGCCTCTGAGTTTAATGTCTGCAGGCACAGACGGTAATGGGGCGTTGCAAGAAAGTTGATTGCAATTAATTGCAAATATCAGTTGCAATCAATCGCAACTTGCGATCAATCACAACTTTCTTGCAACGCGCCATAAGATCGATGTCAATAGCCCTTCTATTGCATATACATGCCTTGAACCTCATGTGTTGGATTATTTCACTATGAACATGACGGACAAAGAAAGCGGACAAAATATACAGTTCCTCAGGTAGACAAAGGAACATCCCTTCACTGCTATTATGTAAAAAGGTGAATATGCATGTGACACCTGTTCTACACATTTTACATGATAGCAGTGAAGGGATGTTCCTTTGTCTACCTGAGGAACTGTATATTTCACTGTCTGCTTTCTTTGTCAGTCATGTTCATAGTGTGTAGAGCTATTAATACGCCCACCTCCAGGGCCCCATTTTACAAAACTTGTCATCAGTGACAGATGACAGTTTTTGTTATAAGCTAGTGAAATCCTTGCTTCTGATTGGTTATCACACTGATTTTTGTCATTTGTCATTGAAAAAAAGCTTTGTGAAACAGGTCCCTGGTATCATCACCTTCAGTTGAACAAGTCAAACAAAGATTTTACAAAATACCGGTATAGACTATTGTGAAACAATAATCAATATAATATGAACTCACATTGTCACTGCTTTGTAACTTGTAACTTGCCTGCTTTACAATTGATTTTAAGTCAATTTGTTTATGTTAGTAGGAGTCTGTTTCACTAGTACTAAGATTGACTTTAAGTTAGACTTAACTATGGCAGGCCATTCATGCCACTGGTTTCTCTTACTATCTCTCAATTATGATCTTTAGATAATATTTTTTACTTCAATAATGAATTATCAAAAAAAGTTCTGTAGATTTGTGACTACGATTTATACGACCCTTGACAGACCAATGCCAGTAAATGGTAAGAGCAAACAGTGGCATGAACGGCCTGCTATAGTTAAGTCCAACTTAAAGTCGATCTCAGCCTTTGTGAAACACCCCCAGGCCCAAAAGAATAGAGTGATTAAATGCCTGCTTAGAGCCAGAAGGGTGTTAAATCTGTGTGAAAGTACATGAATTAATGCCCTTCTGGCTCCTAACAGACAAAATGTTTTGCCACCGATGTTGACCAAAAGACGACAACTCAAAAAGCTTTTTTATTAAATGGAAAAGGTGCCATGTAAATTTGCAACTAGCATTATTACTATCAGTATTGTTTGCATCAATTATAATTTATCCTACGTATAGTAGATGTGTATTTTCATATTTTGATCATGTATTTAAATTTTTACTATCTGATCTTATCAGATATAATTATCATCAGGAAGTTTGTTTAAAGCATACATGTAACAAACCTTTTGCTGTCAAAATCTATTGTTATGTTATGTATCCTTTTAATTTACATGCAGTTTTGATTTGTGATATCGTGTATCAAAATCATGCTCTTTAACATACATGTATGACTACATGTTATGATTTCTTTTGCTTTTGCTTTTCCATTTTAATGTTTCAGGTTTTATGAATTTTATTTCATATCAGATATTACCATTGTTTAGAAGACGCAATGTTCTATATGATAGAGCCAGTATTTCGAAATTGAAATTGTCCATGTCTTTTAGAAAATTTAGACTCGCACACTTTAGCTTGTTTGTTTTAAAATTCAATTTGGGTCCATTTGGGGGTGTAGGAGGGGGAGGTAACCCTACCCTCCCCGTCTTGTGAGTTACTGTTGAAACGAAGGGAATTTTGATCATGGTGGCCTGCTAATTGCTTTTTGTATGTAACATTTAATCATGTCTAGCAAGTAGCAAGATATTTCATGTATTTTTATCTGAATATGATATTTTTGTATTGATCAAGACATGCATGTAATTTTACAAGAAAGTTTTCAGGAACAGTATGAAGTTAAATTTATTCAGATTGTTTTCTTCCTTTTTTATGATGGTGAGTACCATTGTTAGTGGTGGACATAATTTGTTTAGAAGCTTTACTGAAAGTAAGGGAAGGAAAACAATAGTAGCCGGGAGACACACTTTCCCTTTGTGCAAGTCCAAGCCATTTTGTTTCATAAATTTAGCAACCATATGTCAGCTTTATATTTGATCATTTTATGAAGTTAAAATATCCACCTTCCATAAGATAATTCAAAGTCATTTGTTGTCAATATGTGGGCCATGTTTCATAAAACTTGTTATCGGTAATAAATAGTAAATTTCTATGACCAATTTGCTCTCAGCCAACCAAATGCCCCGATTTCAGTAGCTTATAACAGTTATTGTAACTTGTATTCGATGACAAGTTTTATGAAATAGGGCCTTAATGCTAAATATATTACTCATTGCGGATATAGTATCGAAAATAATATCGCTAGTGATATTCGTTTGTCTCGCAATGTGGTCAATAAGGAATCTAAAAGATCACAACGTTTCGTATGCTACTGCAATACTTCGTCAGGTGATAAAAACTGTTGTAAGCAAGGGTCTTTTATACTTTACGGGAGGACCGTAAAGCGGTCTAAAATTCGATCAATAATTGGAACAATAACGCCCAATGCCTATTGGTCGACGCACACGGTGATCGACCAATCACCAAGGCCGCTGGTTCGGCCGCTGGTTCGGCTGATGCACCAGGCCTATTGGCCGACGCATACGGTACTCGACCAATCAACGGGCCGCTGGCTCGGGCCGTCTGCTGAATGGAATCGACCGTTGTTGGCTGGCAGGACGGCGAGTGTCATGGCGGCGTATCGTCCGCATCCAAAATTCGGGGATATCGATCCCGTTGTCTCTGTTGAAATTATTAGGATTGAGACGGATATTGATAGCTTCTTTTACCCTCCGTGTATACCAATGCCGTTCTTGGGAAAGGCACTGAACCCCGTCCCAGTCTGGTTGATGCTGGTTGTCCCAAGCATGTTCGGCTACGGCTGAGTTGTCAGTTCGACGGAGTCTGACGTCCCTCTTATGCTCAGTGATTCTTTCTTTTATCGGACGGGCAGTTTCACCGATGTAGGATCTATCACATCCTTTACAAGGGATGTTGTACACAATGCCGTCCCGTCTATGTGGAGGAATTGGATCCTTGGGGCGTGTAAGTTGTTGACGTAGGGTGGTATCTGATCTGAAAACCGTTCGAATGCCATGGCTCTCTAGGCGGCGCTTGAGTTGTTGGGAGACCCCATCAATGTACATTGATTGCCGTACATTGATGGGGTCTCCCAACAACTCAAGCGCCGCCTAGAGAGCCATGGCATTCGAACGGTTTTCAGATCAGATACCACCCTACGTCAACAACTTACACGCCCCAAGGATCCAATTCCTCCACATAGACGGGACGGCATTGTGTACAACATCCCTTGTAAAGGATGTGATAGATCCTACATCGGTGAAACTGCCCGTCCGATAAAAGAAAGAATCACTGAGCATAAGAGGGACGTCAGACTCCGTCGAACTGACAACTCAGCCGTAGCCGAACATGCTTGGGACAACCAGCATCAACCAGACTGGGACGGGGTTCAGTGCCTTTCCCAAGAACGGCATTGGTATACACGGAGGGTAAAAGAAGCTATCAATATCCGTCTCAATCCTAATAATTTCAACAGAGACAACGGGATCGATATCCCCGAATTTTGGATGCGGACGATACGCCGCCATGACACTCGCCGTCCTGCCAGCCAACAACGGTCGATTCCATTCAGCAGACGGCCCGAGCCAGCGGCCCGTTGATTGGTCGAGTACCGTATGCGTCGGCCAATAGGCCTGGTGCATCAGCCGAACCAGCGGCCGAACCAGCGGCCTTGGTGATTGGTCGATCACCGTGTGCGTCGACCAATAGGCATTGGGCGTTATTGTTCCAATTATCGATCGAATTTTAGACCGCTTTACGGTCCTCCCGTAAAGTATAAAAGACCCTTGCTTACAACAGTTTTTATCACCTGACGAAGTATTGCAGTAGCATACGAAACGTCGTGATCTTTTAGATTCCTTATTGACCACATTGCGAGACAAACGAATATCACTAGCGATATTATTTTCGAAATAGGGCCTTGTTCCAAACTACACAATATTTATACATGTACTTGTCAATGTATGGGACACCAATTGACAATGTTTTAGAGTTGCTCATTTATACCTGAAATACGGAAGCATCTCAAGGAGAAATCTTGCCATTTCAAATTACTCATAATGTTTTCATTCAAGAATTAGAAGATTATTCTCTTTGTATTGTGTTCCTTACCAGCACTCGGTCCCACGTTGCAGCAATTGCTTGTTATAATTAAATGTGAGGGCATTTAAAGGCAGGGCATTACAAGACCGGATATTTTACTGGCTGCGCTGTATTTTCAATTCTTTTCAATCTTTGGGGAAGGCGTACATACAGTGTAGAGCGATTTCCAGTTTCTGTACCCAAGCATGGTCATGCCCGTGTCATCAGTTGGCAATGCATTGTGGGACATTGCTGTTGACACATCGGGACACTGTGAGCAGTAGAAGGCAGTATACATAAATCTTGAGTAGTGTCGGTAGAATGCACTGCCTTTAATAAAGAGCAATCATTTTCATGCCACAGCTTATTTTCAACCTTCACCAGAACTGTAAACTTTTCTGACAGAATCAGAAACAGTGAAATGAGTAATGATAATAGAAAAGCTATGAAATATCTATATGAATGTATCTTATTCTGCATAAAAAGCATAAACATATATATTATGCATTAATGGTGTTTTATACCCATGTAGGTCCTTCTATTCTTATTCTATCAGTTTATATATTTACATCTCGCTAAAATTATGTATTATTGCATAGTATTCAGGCAGAATAAAATAATTTGTGTATAACGCATGTAATTCCAAGGTGTATGCGAGTATTTTTGCGTTTAATAAAAATTGTTCTTCATGGAGAGGATTATCAGATAGATTGAGAGAGGGATAAATTAAAAGATATGATAGAGAGAGAGAGAGAGAGAGAAAGAAAGAGACATGGACAAAGAAATAATATAGAGAAAGGGATAGAGGGGGACAGAGAGAGAGATATATAAAGGCAAAGAAATAATAGAGAGAGAGGGGGGGGGGGGGCAAAGAAAGAGAGACAAAGACAGAAATAATATAGAGAGGGGGAGGCAGTGAGAGACTGAGACAGACAAAGAAATAATAGAGACAGGAGGGGACAGATAAATTAGACAAAGAAATATTAAAGAGGAAGCGAGAGACAGATAAAGACAAATAATTAATAGAGAGAGAGAGAGAAATAAAGGCCAAAGACAGAACATGCAGAGATACATAATCAGAACAGAGTGATTGAGAGAGGGAGAGAAAAGTCATGGATGCACAAAGAGCGGGACAAAGAGTGACTATATAATTATAAAGATATAAGTCAGTATAATACAGTGGCGGATCCAGGGGGGGGGGGGGGGCCCGGGCCCCCCCCCCCCCCCCCCCCCCCCCCCCCTTGAGAAAAAAAAATCATGTAAAATCACGTGATTTTTACCTTTTTTGGGGGTTGGGCCCCCCCCCCCCCTGGCGCTCAAGGGGGGGGGGGGGTGCAAATTGAATTTTTTTTTTGAGGATAAAAAAAAAAAAAAATGTGCTCACTACCCCCCCCCCCCCCACCCCCCCCCCCCCCCCCCCCCCCCCACAGAGCGACTTTTCGGCCGGCGCGATTTTCAAATTTTTGGGAGCAAAAAAAAAAAAAGTTGGGCCCCCTCCCCTAAGAAATCCTGGATCCGCGCCTGGTATAATACAGACGAAGATTAAGACAGATTGAGAGAGAGGAGGGGGAGGGGGGCAATAAAGCATAGACAGAACACATAATACATAATACATACATATATAAACCAACATATAACGATAGAAAGTTTTCCCTCCCCCAGCACCCCCCCCCCCCCCCCCTTTCCTTCCCCCATCCGTCCCTGCAAACTCTAAAATCCTCCGCATGGCACAGACATATTACATGCGATGCTTGAGCTGAGCTAGCTCGCAGAAAAAAATAAAATGTGAATCAGTGCGCCCTCACCGTTCATCGCCCTTTTATAGACGTCGCTCTTTTGGTGTACGTTGAAATTTATAATATTCTCACAATCAATGACAAATTATATGTGAATTCCATCAATCAGTGTTCAGAATTAAAATTTACCGATTTAATGTTATATAATAGTGTTAGAATTATTATAATTTTTAAGTAAACTGCGTGGAAACTAACAATTTTCTCACATTTGTTAAGCGTTTGCAGGATTCGGTTTGCATGAACTTTGTGTTGGCCCACGTACGCCTTTTTGTGACGTTCTATTTTTTTTCTCTAGCAATTCAGATGTTATGTTGCGACTCCTTAACGCCCTACAGACACCTCAGAATCTACTTTCTGCCATCAAGATTTCTAAATCATTCGTAGTGAAATTAATTGTTCAAACATTTGTTGATATTTTTTGTAAGAAGCGAGACATTCCGGAGTCCTGTCAACTTTTTGAGGCCCGGCTATTTTTATAAACCATCTTCGTGTGGAATAAATTGTCATGGGCCTGGGCCCTGGCAGAAACGAGAGAGAATGTGTGATTGCAAGTGTGATATTGATGGAGTTTTGTATTAAATACACCCGTTCACGGTTAAGGCCGCCATCTTAATTTGCGAGTAAACATTGCGTTGTCATCATTGTCAATGTCTTCAGACACGCATGAATTGTTGCGCGCTCACATCATGATCGGTAGGGGTGCTAGTCCGAGAATAAGGATTTTCTGCATAAACGCGAATCGTCTTCGTTGACACAAATACAAGCGTCCTAAAAAGTTAAGGATCGTCCGCATGTTCGTGGATGATTCTTATTTCCAATCAGCACGTCGGCGATGCGACAAACGGATTCTGCAATGATGCTCCTTGATGCATTTCACATTGACTAGATCTATGCACAAAGACATTTAAGTTATGACAGTGAGCTGGGGGTATTTTATTGCGCGGAATCTGTTTTTCGCATTGCCAGCGCGCGGATCGGGAACCCTACATCCACAAAGCGGCAAGTTACTGCTCACATCATATCGACACCTGCACTTTGCATGCTGCATGAAATAAAAGTTACTCGCAAATTAAAATGGCACCCATGTAGACGCATGCGCACTCTTGTAACCGTGAAAGGGTGTATTATAACCGCGGTGTCGCCTGGCTTGGTTTGCCTTTTTTTTTGGGGGGGGGGGATGTTAGTTTAAAATTATAGTCATTTTGGGGTGCTTCGATTGTTCTACAAGTTTGCTTGTTATCTAGCCTAAATTAAAATTGAATAATTAAACATTATGTGATCCTAAATTACAGTGACCTGATATTCTTATTCATTTTCACGATTTTGTATAAGAAATTGTATAGGGTCTATAGCTATTACTAGTCATTAATGTTCGTGTGTGATGTCTTATGACACTTCAAATCATTAAATTAAGATAAAGTATTTCTTTAAATACCAACCTAGCCATTTGTTGCTGATTAAAAAATGAAGTTAAAAGTGAAGTAATAGCCCAATGTATTTTAATACATCTTTATCTCTTCAACCTTTTTTCCTTCACAAAACAGGGAAAGTGAATGTATACACTTCAATTCCTTCAACTCTCTCTCTCTGCTGAGTATTCGAGACAATAAAATGAAGAACAGTTTAAGAAAAAGACCCCATTATAATAACCCATGCTAATTTTTTTCCAACCCTCTTTCTGTTTTCTAGACGGTGAATTAGCGACCAGAACCAGAATCATGGCTCCCTCAGTGAGGCCACTGTTCAAACCGACCATCGTCAAGAAGAAGCTCAAGCACTTCAAACGTCATCAATGTGATCGCTACTTGAGAGTCAAGGTTAGTACAGTCAAACCTGCTTTAGTGACCACCTGTATAGAAAGACCACATGTTTTTGCATTCCTTGAAACGGTTTCTCAGTGAAAGTAATAAAGCAACCTGTACATAAAGACCACATTTTTTGTTTCCATTGAAACGTGTACTAAAGGAATCTGTACATAAAGATCACCTGCTTGAAAGGCCACTTTTCTTGTCTCCCTTGGGTGGTCTTTATAGACAGGTTTAACTATGCCACTTTAACATGAAGAGGGAGTAACCACTTCTTCATGGTGGCTGTACTTGAGTAAGAACGGATTAGAGAACAGATGATCAACTAGTTTTGTTTTACTATGGTGGAGTTCTATGAGATCTTTCTGTTCCTTCAGATTTTCAAGATCTTGTACATCAGGATTTGAAAATGGATCAACTACATGTATTTATGTTCCACACTTGCTTGAATACTTACGATTCAGAGAACAGCATTGTTTCAGCTTAGAGGCCATTCCTCCTTGTTTTACATTTCAGTAGGATTTTGAGTATCCATGAAATTACAAAATCTTGAGAATTATTCCCTTAGGTCTTGTCTTTGGTTCGCACCAAATTGACCAGACCCACCGAGTTGTGTTGTACTCTTTGGGCTTGATGTCGGTGCAAGAAAAAAATCAGTCAGATTATAACTCCCACTGACTCAGGCAATGAGTTGATGGATTTAAGATCTGACAATAAATCTCAGTCATATAAAGGGTTCTATCAGATATGGCCATTTGTGAGAAGAAAAACAAGTCTTCCTTTTATTTCAGAGATGTAGATGTAGTCAAGTTTCCAGAGCCCTTTTAGAGAGAGCTTTCTATAGTTCAATCATTCACTGCTCCCATATTTTTTTTACTCCCACTATTTTCTCTCAATACTAGAACAAAAACCATCTTTAAAGAAGAAGTTGAGTTTTGGTCATGCGATTGCATTGTGAAAGAAACAGTGTGGAATCGTCCAGAAATGGTTGATCATCTAGCATAAAAGAATTTGTGTGTATTGCAAGGTTCTGGAATCCTCAAAATGATAAGAAATTTAGCCAAGTCTTGGTAAAGTTAAAAACACTGTACACAAAAAGATGTATATGGGACTACGCGAACACGTAGCGTAAAAATCCTACCCTGGATTTGTACGATGTTACATGACATATTTAGAATATGAAGGCATTTGAAGAGCCATGCTTTTCAGGGAACATGTCTTACCTGATGTTCTTCACACTTGCATAATAAGAATGATAACGCTCACAAATTATTTTTCACCTCTTCCCAGAACTCAACCTTCTCTTTAAAAAGAGTTCCACAATTTGTCTGAAAATGTTCTTGACCTCGTTCCTCTTCCTCTTTACTTCTCTAGCCTAGCTGGCGTCGTCCTAAGGGTATTGACAATCGTGTGAGGAGGCGATTCAAGGGTCAGCTCCGTATGCCAAACATCGGTTATGGAAGCGCCAAGAGCACCCGCCACATGCTACCCACTGGCTTCCGCAAGTTCCTTGTCCACAACGTCAAGGTATGTACCACTTAAAGCCCCGCTGCACTACTTTAAACAACTTGCGCCCTCGATATAGCAAACAATACCAAATCAGTGACCATTCAGGGAATAATTTTCCCGGTATCGCATCGCAATTCGCGATGTATTTTCAGCCATTTGCGACGCATCTTTTATCGTGAATCGCAATTGCTGCGATGCAAGCGAAACGTACATTCATATACACAGACCGCCAATCCACAAACTACATACACCCTCGACGCTCCGATATCCGATCCATATATCCCCAGGCAGGCTTGGCTAGGCCAGGCTGGCCAGCACTGAGCGCTAAGCGTACTACAGTCACTTTCTAACCGTGAAGCTACACACACCTACATAGCGCACTATCGGCGATGAGTGTCTACGGTCACCTTTTAGCCGTGAGTGTTGTTGCGATGCAGACAACAATGCACGCACGTGGTGAACCGGGCAGGCTCAATCGCGCTCATGTGCGAGCTAATACTACGTTTTGTTGTTTACCCTCGATACGATTCAAAGTTACTGGATTTATTTGGATTTAAGACTCGACTCGTCTCTGGATTTATTGTTGGACCGATATTTTTGTCATTTTCAAAACATGGTGTCAATTCCTGTAGTTACTGTGGAAGGTTGGATTAAGGATTTAGACCAGAAAAGGGAATGGATCGAGTATGAAGAAAGTGCTGGGAGATTAAACTGCTTTAGGTGCAAGATGTGTGTAGCACATCAAGCGAGACTGAGATCGCTACGTAATTTCATAACATAAAATGTAGTAAGTATGCATTCATGACCAGATGTTGTGACGTCATTGTTTTTGCACTGTAATTTATAACATGAAAAAAAAATTGCTATACAAGTTCATCCAACTGCTATGCAAAAATTATTTTGTGTAGCAGATTTGCTATGCAAATTTTTGGCTGGAAATTATTCCCTGCCATTGGTCCCCCATTATCCTCTTTTCCTTATGTTAATTAAGAGCTTATTTGATGAGATAACCACCTGTCGGTCACCATGCAGGAAGGTTTAATCCCTCCTGGCCAAACTAGTACAGACAGGCTCTAAATAGTTGTCTTTAGGTTGAAATTTCATATATTTGGTATCAAAAAGACTGGGAAAGCAGCATTGTATCAGCCAATACACGCCATTTCAGTATGTTTTTGATTCTCCATAAAATTACAAAATCACAGGGTTCATTTTTTGTCTCGCACCAAACTGAGCAGACCCACCGAGTTGTTTTGTACTTCTTTGGGCTTGTAGTCGGTGCAAGAGAAAATCAGTCAGATTATAACTCCCACTGACTCAGGCAATGAGTTGATGGATTTAAGATCTGACAACAAAACTCAGTTGTAACATTGGGTGTATTTGCCTGTGAATCTCTTTCAAGGAGGTCCACAACTTTCCAAAAAGTTGCATGAGTCTCCAGGAGGTCAACTCATGAAAGCTGCCCTCCCCTCCCCTCACCCAGATTAAAAAAGATTCTTGAACATGTTGCCATTATATCATGTCCAGGATCCTTTCCCTGGGGGGTGTTTCACAGAGATCCTAAGTTGGACTTAACAATTATGGAAAGCCGTTAGCATCTTTGAAAATATTTTGTAAAAGTTATTTTCAAAGGCATAAAATGTTGATTCAGATCATTCATATTTTCTATCATCAAAGAGATTTCATGTTCTTGATGTGGAATTTATGAAAAGTCTAAAATATTTGATTTTTTTTTTTCTTTTTTCTTTATTTTATTCTAAGGCTACAAATGGCTCTCCATAATGTTTAAATCCAACTTAGAGTTAAGTTCGACTTCGGATCTTTGTGAAACACCCCCCTGGCATTTTTAGGGAGAGTGCTGTACATAGAAAGGATAAAATATAATTTAAATATTGTTAGACTTTAAAATGTAAACAAAACAACAACGAAATTGTTGTCTGCAAAAGAATTAATTAAAATGTAGATGATAAATGATTTGGGTAAACTTCATCCTCTTTAATGATTCTTTTTTGTCAATGCAGGAGCTCGAAGTTCTTATGATGAGCAACAGGAAGTTTGCCGCTGAGATCGCCCACGGGGTCTCCTCTCGCAAGCGCAAGTCCATCGTCGAGCGCGCCCAGCAGCTGGCCATCAAGGTCACCAACGGCAACGCCCGTCTCCGCAGCGAGGAGAACGAATGATCATGTGACTCTACAAACATTTCCCATACATGTATAGACATTACCCGGAAGATCATGTTGACTACAGAACCACACAGACACAGGATTTAATACCGTGACATCTCAAGTTATTGAAAAGGAACTGAAGGGATCAGTTTGGCAGGAGCGATACTATTGTTGAATGAAGCGACGGATTCTTTTCATGGTTTGAAACACACAATAAACCCATCCAACGTGAAGCCAAATAAAAATGTGTTTTTGTCGTGTTTATTTATGAGAAAGCTTGGGGTTATCATTGAAGGACTGCAGTTAGACCTGTCTATTAAGGCCACCCAAGGAAAACACAAAAAGTGGCCACTGTTTAAATTAGGTGTGCTTTATGGACAGGATGCATGTTTCCTTCTATAGGGAGGCAATTACAGGTGACCGTGACCTCTATAGAGGGGTGGCCTTTTTAGACAGGTTTTTCAACACATGTTTCCTTCCAGAGGGAGGCAGTATGGGTGACAACTAAAGACAGGTGGTCTTTATGTAGAGGTGGCCCTAGGAGAAGTTAGACTTTCTATTTTGTGAATGACTTGTGCATATTTAAAAATTAATTGCACGGTATTGTCAAATTGCTAAGTAGTTATAATGAGGATATTTGGGTCATGACAATTGCCTTGTATAATACTTGGTATCTTGGAATATATCAGAGTAAAAGAAAAGGAATACAAAGAGCTGGGACCAGCAAAATTTCCCTGTTACATCTGGGCCCAGTCTTTAAAAGAGTTGCGATTAATCGCAAGTTATTTGAGATATCAAACTGCAACTATGTATGTAAGAAACGGGAGACTGTAAACTTACGATTGATTCAGATCAATCGCTACTCTCTTATAATATGGGCCCAAGTATCTTGTTATATCAGAACTAAGTTGCCACTGTACTTAAAAGTGATGAATTGTTTGGAAATATCTGAGAGAGGCACATAGGTGAAGGAGAGCTTGAAATTTGCTGTGAATTTTATTACAATAGGAAAGTGAGCCATACGGAAGAGAAGATGGAGACTGGGGTGTATTTCAGAGCGATTGGAAAGATGAGAGAAAGAAAAAGACAAGTGATTATATAGTCCCAGTCAAACTAGCAACTCGATAATCTGGAACATTGATTTGTTTTTCCTCTTTTTGGCAGAAATCGAACCAGACCCCCTGATCTGGCATTTCTGGTGAAAATAATTCAGGGATTTCTGAATCCTCATTCTTTTAATAATAATTATGATAACATACAAGATTTATAAGGCGCTAAATCCACTTAAAAGCATCTGCATTACACACAAAGGAACAGCAAGTAAGATGGAACAGACAAACGTGACAAAAATTAGTTATTTGCCTAATTAAACAGATAAGTTGTAAGTTATATTTATTCTGTCCTTTCCTCTTTTTTTGAGCTGTGCAGATCTGCTGCCCTTATCAAGTTTTCAAAATCGTTACAAGATTTCCAAAAAATTAATGCAACAAAAATGAAGGTACTGTTACCATAACAGTACAATTGCTTGCAAAGAGGGGAGAAGATGACAAAGCAATAGATTTATAGAGGTTTGCTTAGAAAGAAAAGCTATAGCCATATTGTGAATGAACCTTTAGGAACAATTACAAATAAAAAGGCATTCATTTTAGGGGCAGTGAGAAAGAAATAAATGTCCTTGTACATGAAAAAAAAATATGAATGAATAGATTTGAATAGATAAGAAGGCTTGAAATCTAGAATACAAGTGATTCTAATGATACATGCATTGTATGAAAGTAGGTGCTGTGACTACTGTGACTTTTCTATGACAAGGTTTTCAGAGACAATTGATTTGCCGTCACTACCGTATGCTAACCCAAATCCTTGTGTTAATGTAGCAAATGTCGCAGGAGTACTTTATCATTTTCTTACTTGCTCTTCTACTTCTCTCTCTCTCTTTATCTCTTCTCTATGAATTCACTACCCCTCCTTTCTAAATTGCATTCATTTTGATTTTTTTTTTTTTTTTTTTAACCTACCGGTAAACATATTTCTCCTCCCTTTTGCTTCCCCTTTCTCTCTCTCTCTCCCCTAGTCCAGAATCTGGCCTATTTAATTTTGATCTTCACCACACCAACGATACCTCTCCCTAAATGTTTGACGGCTTGAATCAAGTGTGTAGGGAAATATAAATGACCGGGTAGATTCTGGACTATCTCTCCCCCTGTCCCTCTTTCTCCCTGCCCCTTCCAATTTACCTGTCAGTTAATATTTTCTCTCTATCCCCCATCTCCTCCTCCTCTCTCTCTCTATGTTCTTCCTTCTCTCTGCCCTTCCAATTACCCTTCAGTTGATATTTTCTCTCTATACCCCATCCCCCCTTCTCTCTCTCCCATTTTCTACTTGCCCCTTCAATTACCTTTCAATTGATATTTTCTCTCCATCCCATCTCCCCCCCCCCCCCCTCTCACTCTCTCTCTCCATCCATCTGTCTCTCCGCACCTTCAAGTTTAAATTTTCTCTTCATCCCCTTCTCTTTCTCTATTTCCCCCACTATTCCTGTCATAAATGTATCACCATGGCCATATACTTCACTCCTCAAAAAAAAAATTAAAAAAATAGCAAATCAAAGCAAATCCTACAAACAGCATGTACAGGTATTTAACAATATCAATTTATTATCCTGGTTACACCAAGATAAACATACATACACGTTCTTATTTTTTTTACGAGAAACGAAATCATTGTTATAAACCACATTCTACAATCATTTTTTTCTTCACAAAAAATTCCCACGCATCTATATTGGCCCGTAGTTCAAGAAATTGATTTGGGACAAACAAAAAAGGCAGATCACACTTTATCTTGGTCTTCTTCACAGACAGCAGTATGTACCTCAGATATTCTAAAAAATTATGAATTTGTTGTGCATGTGTGCTATTTGTTGGGTTGGAAATATGCTTGAATTGAAAATTATCATCAACCCCCCTCCCCCCCCCCCCCCCCCCTCAAGAAAAGCAGATATAATTCAGTGACTACAATATACATGAGAAACACAGTGGAAACTCATAAAACTCTGTCAAAACATCATCTCATTGTGACAATGTAATTAAGCCGAATCCGGTTTCATGTTTTGTATTTCTTCTAGCCCCAATTATTTCAACAAAAATTTCAATTTAACAAGGTAATATGGTGGATTCACAATTTACAGCACCATCTAGCAATACCATTGATTAGTCGATTTCATGCAGCGTATTATACGAAAAAGTAGACAAAAATATCAGCTGTGGCATTGTAATATACCCTAGGAGATGAGGGGATTTAATCAGAATTTTTGGTTGGTGGGAATGTTTGAATGGCTTATCCAGGGAGAAAGTTTGTGCTAATTCCTAAAATTATGTGTCTTATTGACCCTTCTCATAACATTTTAGTGATTTAGGCCACCTCTCTGGCCCAAACTGACTATTATGGATGTATGGTTGCCTTTGGTTGGGGTATTATCAGCAAAGGAGATTTGATGGGCCTATTCTATGTATACAAAAATGGGAATTTCCCCTTTTGCTTGCTCCCAAGGAAATTGCTTAAACAATCTTTATAATAAATAGTGTCTTGTAATCAGAGAGTATTCATGGATGTCTATTCACATGACATGCACACATGGAGTGGATTTTTTTTTAGGCATAATAGTTGAGATCTGTTTTCTTTTTGGACTGCACTTCAAGGATACCATCCATGTAATCTTCATGCATCAGCTCAGTGGCTCCACGACGCAACGCGATCATACCCTGATAAGAGAGAAAAGACAGAAGCAGTTTGTTAAAGGCATTGTTTAAAAATGTTTCCAGTGTTACAAATCTGAGATGCACGACCCTGCGTCTTATCAGTGTCTGTGATATGGTGTAATATTGAAGCCCTAAAAAAATTGTGCTTCAAAATAATCATGAAATGCTTCAAAAAAGTAAACATCTTTGAGCGACCGGTTTAAGCATACTTATTTCTCCAATAGACTGTAGTGTTATAAAAAAAACGTTGGGGAAAACAGTTTTTTAAATTTCGTATTCCAATCATAAACATCTTAATAATACCGCATGCAATTGGCTCGTAAATGTCATGGGATTCATTTCTGACCTAAAGGTTTATAATTATGATTAAAGGTGAGCTAAATCCAGGATTTTGTTTAGAATCAGAGGCAAAGTTACCTAATAACTTAACATTAGAAGTCAGTTTTGTTTTTTCTTAATTTTTATCAGGATGCACTCATATTTTCTCAGGAGGTAAATAACAATATCATATCCATGACATAATGTGTCAGAGCAGAATGTTGCAAATGGACGCATTGCCCGTAAATTCCCATCTCTCCAAAAATTATTTTAAAACATTGACCTTTCTTTCAGCTCTTTGACTACATCAACATAACATTTTTTTCAGTCCACACACCATTTTCATTGTTACCAGGGACATAAAGGACATAAAGGACCCTCTCTGTAATACTTCTTCATCTTTAAATCACAAAAGATCAAATTTTGAAGGGAAAGTCCACCCTGATATTAAGTTGGTTTTAATAGAAGCAGAAAAATGAAAGAAACAGCTCAGTGAAAGTATGAGCTAAAACCCAATTAAAATAAGAAAGTTTTGACATTTCAAGGTACTATCAACCAAACACAAATTGGGAACTTTGTGATGTATCTCGCAAGGTCCCCTCTCGTTTTCCCGAAAGAAAATTTCCAATCATGCGTTCACCCGAAATATAATAGTTATTGCAATTTGACCAAAAATTTGTTCATACCCTTTTGCCAGACACACAATGATCTTTCACCTGCTCAAAGCCAGTAACACAGGGTTGGCGCCCTCTGGCTCTAAAGTCTCAACAGACGATAACAGGAGAAATTTGTTTTCTGCCTCTGCTTCTCTTTTATGCAACTGGGCATGTATGGGTGGTTTTAAAACCTTACACCACAAATCCAAATCTATTCTAATCCAATTTGGGAATTTGAAGAGCGCCAGTATCTAGTTGCCTAATGAAACAAAAACTTGTGATCGCTATACCAGAGATTACTTACCGCTTCTACACACACTGCTTTGCACTGCGCTCCATTGAAGTCATCTGTACAGCGAGCTAGCTCCTCAAAGTTAACATCAGCCCTGTACAGAAAAAAACAATGAAATATTGCATCACTTTACAACTCACATTGATTTCATATTTAATTCTACATGATAAGCTGATGAAAGGGTCGTTTGACACATGCTTCAGCAACATATGCTTTTCGGTAATTTCCCAACATCTTGGTTGGCTCACCTAAATTGATAAAAGTGATGTGTTTTAACTGCTCTATAAAATTAGAATTGGAAAAGTTTGTGTCCTTATTCTATATTTTGTTTGTTAAAATGGGATATAAATGCATGAAATCATAAAATTATTCACGAATTCTCACTCATCTTCTGCCTGGCCCCTAGTTTCAAAATCCTACTAGCTTTAATAAACAAGTAGTCCCAGCTTCATGTACGTATATATAGACCATACACTGCACCAGCTAGAAAAGCAGCAAGATTTGGGCGAAGTTCCCGGTTTTTACTTTTTTTGGGGGGCGACGGTCGCTGTTTTGAGGGGGAAAAAAGTTTTTAAAGAAAGAAATCTGACCGACCGACCGACCCCGGTTCTGGCAGCTAAAGGGCAATACAACATATTTTATTTTCGTTTTGTACGCCTTACGTGAAGTTATACTTACCCAACGTTCATCTTCCTGGAATGGATTTGCATGATACGAGCTCTGGCTTCCTCGTTGGGTGCTGGGAACTCAATCTTCCTGTCCAGTCTTCCTGACCTCAACAGGGCGGGGTCAAGGATGTCCACTCGGTTTGTGGCTGCGATGACCTTTACAAAGGAAGATGGAGAAACAAACAAAAGTTACTAGGAGAGATACATTTCTTGACATAAGAGTATGAACACCTGGAAAATACAAAATACAAGCCCAGGGACCCGTTTCACAAAGCCTTTTTTCAATGACAGAATGAGGCAAGATGAGGAGTGAAAGTGTGTAATAGCAAGAGACGGAGAAAGAAAATTAGGAGCAATAGAGAGATAGAGAGAGATTTAACAGTACTATAAACAAATACCTTGATCTCTTCAGATGAGCTGAACCCATCCAGCTGATTCAGTAGCTCCAGCATAGTTCGTTGAACCTCCCTATCACCAGCCTTCTCACTGTCAAACCTCTTGGTACCGATGGCATCTAACTCATCAATGAAGATGATGGCCGGGAGCTTCTCCTTGGCGAGGGCGAAGGCATCCCTGACCAGCTTGGCTCCGTCTCCGATGAACATCTGTACGAGCTGAGGGCCGGCTAACTTCAAGAAGGTGGACTGCATGAAACAGACAGATAATGGACTTTTATATATAGTGCTTTTAGTACTATCAACAAAGATGTTAGGATAGCTAAGGAAAAGCCAACTTCTACGAGGTAGGCTTTTCAAAAGGGAAATTCGGGGAATTAATTTTGATTATGCTTCTGCCATCAGCTATTCTATATATTTTGTGTATATTCAATAACTATGAATTCTTAATGTGTATATGATAAAATGCACACTAATTCAGTGTATTATCTCTTGAACAAGAATGCCGCGAATTACACATAGTACGAAAACAGAAAAGGCAAATATCACAGAAAAATTGGAGTCCAACTCTGTTGCAATATATTAAGTAAATTGCCAATTTATGACATACATGTATATGTCACTTTCATTCACATTTTAATTTGTTCAAAAGAATGTAAATTAGAAGAGGCATAGCTGATCCAGTTGAAGTTTGGGAAATTTTGAACCTCTATGGGTAAATATTTTTCACACATCCAGTCCTTTTGGGCTGCGATGAAAGTATTTCTTACACACCATATTGATTGAATGAATGAAAGTAAATGTTCTTTTTCATTTAAGGTCAGCAAATATGATGACCGCTATACTCTGAGAAAATGACGTACCTTGGTCTGTGCAGCACAAGCCCTGGCTAGCAGCGTCTTGCCCGTGCCTGGTGGACCGTAGAGTAGCACACCCTTGGGGGGTTGGATGCCTATGTTTACAAACCTCTCTTTGTGTGTCATGGGTAGAACTACAGCCTCTATTAACTGTCAAGAGCAAAGATAGGAATACAAGAATAAAATACTACATTGTAGAGTAGTAAGATGCAGTCCACACAAGAATGTGGCACTTTTATTTGCGAACCTATTTGTGGAGCCTGTGTGTCTAAAGCACCTGATAGTCTCAAGCCCTCATAAATATTAAATAAAGTTTAAATAGTTGGTAAAATTACAATTTTACTGCAAAATAAGAGAATTACTTAATTAAAGAAAGGTTGAGTGAACTGGGGAAAGGAGAAAATAATTTAAGAGTGTTTTCATTGTTATTATGCAAAGTGTTGAAGAACATCAGAGAAAAAATGTTCCCTGAAAAGCATGGCTTTTATTATACAAGTTTTTATTACTTTTCATTGATTCATAATGCAATGTATGGGAAGATTTCTTACCTCCTGAATCTGTTTGTCCAGTCCTCCGATATCACTGTACTGTTCTGTCGGTCTCTCATCGACCTCCATTGCTTTCACGCGGGAATCAAACCTAATCACGAGAAAATTGCATGCAAAAACATTTGTGTTTTGTTGCCAAATAAATAATAAATAATAAATAAATAAATATTAATCCTTTCCATTCAATCATGTCATATTTAGGGTTGAAGCTCATCTTTAGTACTGGCTTCAAAATATTTTGAATCATTTAGTTTACCTGACTGCTAAGAAAGCATAAATGCTTTTTGTAAGCAACCAGAGGACCGACGGCTTTAGGTCCTCTCCAAAGTATTTGAAGTAGGTGGGATTTTGTATCAGTAAATTTAAGCACATGGGCTGTCCTTCAAACTAATTCATTACAGTGCTGCCAAGTGTAAGAAATGTATCACAGTTTGTAAACAATTGCTTCTGTAACAGTTGCTCCACAGGAATTTCTTACACTAACCAAATTTTAAATTTTAAATTTGGACCCAACACTATACCTTAATCCAATCACATCCCTAGCTTTGAATTTTGGTTCATTCTTAAAAACTTTATCTGAAACACAAAAAACTTCACAATCCATACCGGTAAGCAATGCTGAATACTTTGAAGAAAAACAGGCTTTTTCGTCAAAGGTATTATTTACAATATTAGAATTCACAGAATTAAAATTATCCATCACACTGTAAGGGTTAAGGCACTTACATGTAAGGCCCTCCGAGACCTGTCTTAAAAAGATTTGCGATTGATTTTAACCAATCACAAGCCCTCTAATCAATCGCAACTTGGTACATAGTTGTCCTAAAGGCCCTCCGGGGCCCGTCTTAAAAAGAGTTGTGATTGATCCAAATTAATCGCAAGTCTTCTAATCAATAGCAAGTTTGTACATAGTTGCGATTGATATTAATTGCAACTTATTTGCGATTAATATCAACTCTCTTTAAGACATGACCCTGCGGTATCTACATGCACAGATAAAATAGAATGAACGAAAATAGTTGTGTGAATATCTTACTCTTGAGGGAGAGTCTCCAAGATGAGATAAGAATCTTTGTTGACACCGACCAAATCACCAGGGTTAAGCTTCTCTGCATCTACTAGACCAATCACTGGCAGGAAATAGGTCTGTGGTGGAACAAAATAAGAGATACAGATAACTTGTTTATGGTTGAATTCATTTGTGTATGTAACAGAGAGAATATGGACATTTAGATTTGCACGACGAGAACCTGGACTGCTCATGTGACACCCTTTGAAGGCAATGTGACGTCACTGCCAGTGCCTTAAAAGGATGTCTCACGTCGCAGTCCATGTTCTAGTCGTGCAAATCTACAAGTCCCTAGTGAAAGATAGAAAGAACTAACATAGTAAAACATCCCATTACCATTTCTTCTAGGAGTGAATATCAACATTTGATCCCTCCCTTTTTCTCCCCCCCCCCCCTTTTTCCTCCTCTCTCTCTCTCAATCTTGAACCTTCCTAATTTGTCTTGTTTATGTTTTGATCACAGCAAGTTCTTCTTTCCACCATGAGTCAATATTCATGTTTTCCTTTCTCCCTCCTTTTCTCTCTCTCTCTCTCTCCGTCTTTCTCTCTCCCCCCCCCCCCTCCCCTCATTCTCTATCCCACATCTATCTCTCATTTTCATCTTCTTCCTCTACATCACAGTCTACTTGTCTTGTTCATGATTTGATCACAGCAAGCTTTCCTTTCCTCTGCGAGTCCAGATCAACATCAATCTTTCTCCCTCTCTCTCTCCCTTTCATTCTTCCCAATTCTCAAACATTCATTATCTCTCTCTCTCTCTCTCTGTATCACTCTTCCTTACTTGTCTTGTTGATGTTTTGATTACAGCACATTTTCCTTTCCTCTGTGAGTCCAGATCAACATTGCTCCTTCTCTTTCTCCCTCTCTCTCTCCCTTTCATTCTTCCCAATTCTCAAACATTCATTATCTCTCTCTCTCTCTCTGTATCACTCTTCCTTACTTGTCTTGTTGATGTTTTGATTACAGCACATTTTCCTTTCCTCTGTGAGTCCAGATCAACATTTGCTCCTTCTGTCTCTTCATCTTCATCTGGTTGGACATCGAGGAGCTGCGTTTGAAAATGATTTCAAAACGAACAAAAAAGAAAGAAACATGTTGATTGAGGGAAAGATGTGGTGAAGTGGTTAAGTCTCCAGACAGTGGATCACAACATAATCGGTTCAAATCCTCATCACAGCACTTACATGTACATCTCTTACAAAGACAGCAGTATTTGTTTTAACATAATATAAAACACAATTCTAAGATACTACACAGCCCAGAGGGAGAAGGGGGTGTACGAATATAACTGGAATCCACATGTGAAGTTTGCTCTTTTTTGAAATTTTAAATACATCAGGACCCATATTAATAACCCCTTACTAAGCTAGTTGTAAACCAATTACATAGGCTACAGTACATAGTTAGTTGGCAACTAGGCTATGTAAGTGTCTACGAATATGAGCCCAATTAAATAAATCACGAATCCAAAACTGCTTACAAGTCTTAACTTTTTCTTTCTTTCTTTTGTAACAGCACAGGGTTGGCAATTAAAGACAAAACACACCCAAACCTACCTCTCAAATTTGTTTAAGTACTACACAACAAAAGAAAGAAAGAAAGATGGAAAGAAAGATGGAAAGAAAGAAGGAAAGAAAGAAGGATGAAAAGAAAGATGGAAAGAAGAAAAAAAGAAAGATGAAAAGAAAGAAAGATGAAAAGAAAGAAAGATTAAAGGAAAAAAAGATAGAAAGAATGAAAGATGAAAAGAAAGAAAGATTAAAGGAAAAAAAGATAGAAAGAATGAAGGAAAGAAAGAAAGATGGAATGAAAAAAGAAAGAAAGAAAGATTTGGTCATGGATACTGCCGTCACTCACCTCAATGACATTGGAAACTAAATATGGCAAAGTTTTGTTGACTTTGATCTTCTCCTCGTTCTCTTTGATCTTTTCTTTCTGTGCCTGCAGCTCATGTTGGATGCGCATGATCTCACTCTTCATAATCTGTGTGAAGGAAAAACAAAGAAATATAAATAGAAATATGAACGAGGCTTGACTTTCCCTTTCAGAGACTTGGTTTCCTGGCGGCTACGACAATACAATTCTTCAGGAAACTGAAGTTAAGATAAAGGTAAATCAGTAATAATATTCAAGATATCCTTATTTTTAAATGTGCTTAAAAGTATGCTAAGCTTTTCTCTATCAAGTACTATTTTCTCTCTCTACTGGAGATTTTTTTGTGTTATTTTACATAGAAAAGATGAAGATATCATTGTGATGCTACATCAAATCAAGTTGTTTTGGACGTTTTTTCAAATCTTCACAAGATAAACTGCTCTCTGCTCCAACATACCTAATCACAGACACTTCAAAGAAATCAACCTCTGGGGTGTTTTACAAAGACTAAGATCGACTTTAAGATGGACTTAACTATGGCAGGACATTCATGCCACTTGTTGCTCTCACCATTGGTCTCTCAATTATGATATTTAGATAATATTTTTTCCTTCAATAATGAACTGTCCAAAAATGTAAATTCTGTAGATTTGTGACCACCATTTATACGTCCCTTCAGAGACCAATGCCAGTAAATGGTTAGAGCAAATGGTGGCATGAAAGGCCTGCCATAGTTAAGTCCAACTTAAAGTTGAGTTTAGTCTTTGTAAAACACCCTCCAGTACGTACAGCTGTGAACTGTCCTAGTGATGGTTTCTAAAGAGACTTTGAGATAGTGTTTGTGTACTTTCTAGATTGATTTACCTTGACTTCATTGTCTAGTAGTCTCGTTCTCCCAACGATTTCATCTGTTGACATGCGTAAGACCTCCTCCCCCACAGAGTCCTAGGGAAAAAAACAATAACAGGGAAAGTTGACAAAATGAACATGGGCAAAAAATTGTAGAAGAGGATCAGGTACCTGTTTCACAAAGCCTTTTTTCAATGACAAATGACAAAAATCAGTGACAAATCTGCTGATAACCAATCAGAAGCAAGGATTTGAGTAGCTTATAACAGAGACTGTCATTTGTCACTGATGACAAGTTTTGTGAAACACCCTCCAGGTTAAGTTTCAGAGCGCACAAATTCAAAGAAACAGATTACAGAAAATTTGAATGAACACAAATGAATAATTCACGGAAGCTAATAAATGTTTGAGATAATAAAATAATCACAACATCTGAAAAATAAAACAGGGAATATTCACACAGATACAAAGTTTGAGAAATATGTTGTTTTTTTATCAGAGAAAAAGGTCAGAGATATTTTGATAGAGCAGAAAATCACAGAAACAGATTATAAAAGTTCATTCAGAGCATAATGTCACAGACACTGTTGAAATTTTGAGATATCAAAAAATGACAGAATTCCTCCCAATGGTTTCATCTGTTGACATGCATAGTTTGCTTTCCTCTTCCCCAGCAGCCAACTGATGCACTCAGAGGACCTCCGGGAACTGGCGGGAAGATTTTGCATTTATAATTTACATTCTCTTAATGTTTGTTTACTTATATTTACGTTGTTATATTTGTTTGTGAATTTTGTGAATTATAATAATAATAAGACCTCGTCACCCACAGAACCCTAATGCCAGTAATGGGAAAAATAACAGTCTGGTAAAGATGAGCTGAAAATCACAGAAATTTGTCAATAGAGTTTGAGAGGAGAAATCCATCCACAGAAACAGATCAGAGAAACTTTGAAAAAGCATTAAGTCAAAGGAAAAGATAAATGCTAAGAGGGCAGAAAACCACAGTAGCAAAAAAAAAAATCTTCAAATGACAGAAAGTTAGAAGGAAAAAAACACATTAAAGTTTGACATCATACAAACAGATGAGGGAAAGTTTTGGGAAAGGGAGAAACAGATTACGGTAGATGAAAATGAGTCTGATTATTTAAAACACAGTATTCAGAAACAAAATTGAGAATTAATATAGATTAAAGGGTAGAGGTAGAGCGCCCGGTATTTGGTCACGAGGAAAGCGCTCATATTTTGAATTCTTCAAGTTCAAGTTCAATCAAGGGATAGACCTTTGCTTTATTTAACACTTAGTTTCATGAAAAAACAGGGGCATTAAATAAACAAAATATATCCAAATACAATAAGAAAATAGAAAACAACAGTCAACAATTAATGGCAAATTAGTATCATCAGACATCAGCATGATCACGAGCTGGCAAAAAAAAAAGGAACAAAAAGCAGTTTATTTTTATTAATGACAAAGGCAGAGTTTTTGTAAGAAATTAGTCATTAATTGTGCATCCCAAGACAGAAGTAAAGTGACAAAAGAAGCATTCAACAATTCACAAAGACAATTTTATTTCATTCAATCTAGACCTCTAGGCCTAATTCACTCGAGTTGTCCTGGCAAGGCACAGCTCGCAGGCCGCCGCTGAGGGGACTCACAGCTGCACCTTCGATACGGCATTGTCATTGAACTGCATGTAGGCCTACATGCAATGCAAATGCACAGTCACTCACTCAGCTCAGGCCTCAGTGGCACTGCACATGCACTGCCGAGAACAAAAGTTAGCGGGCCTTAAAAGCATCACAAATTCACACCCCAAAAATGAAATATTAACACATGCAGAAGCAAATATTACGTGTAACAATATCGAATTGTATTAAATATCAATTTACCTCTCCATCTTCCCAAATTGACTTATCTTCAAGATTTGTGGCGGCCATGATAACGTGATACAGCAGAATACATACACAAGTAAATAGGGTGAACTTAGAAGGCTAGTGTAACTTGCTTGTTGTCTTGTATATGGCCAATTTGAGGAAAGCCCCTTCGAAAATATTTTCCAGTTCTGTAGGCATAAAACTATAGCGTATGGTGTTGATGTGTAATTTCTATTGTTACAGCAGGGGAGGGGGCCCAATTCGTGAACAAATATTTAGAGGCGAAACAGCTGGCCGATAAATGCACAGTGGGGGGGGGGGTGGAGGTAGTGAGCACTATTTTTTGCGGGGGTCCCCCTTGAGCGCCAGGGGTGGGGGCCCATCTATTAAAAAAGGTAAAATTAACGTGTTTTTACATGTTTTTTGGGGGCCCCTCCTGGATCCGCCACTGTGTTACAGGTCGGAGGTATTAAACCAAAAGTAAAGAATTAGTCTATTCATTTTAAATTGACTGATCGTTAACATATGGTTCTATCAACTTTTACATGACAGAGCGCAAAAATGTAAACGCTTTTTATTTTATTTTATTTTGCTTATATATGCAAATTTGTTCATGCCTTTGGAAAATGCTTTTATTTTATTGTTTATTATTTATGTACTATGTTCTTTTGGCAGGGTAGTCCAATTCAGTGCCATAGAGACCTGTTTCGCAATGTTGATTAATGTACTATTACCAGTCTCTTTTTTATGTAAAAGATATCATGTTTTGTGTGGTTTTGAATAAATGAACTTGAACTTGAATTTAAACTTGATGCCATTTTGAAGCCCTAGGGGTCTCATCAGTCATGTAGAAATACTGTAAACATGTGCGTGACCACAGGTTTTCCAGTGGCACCCCGGCCCTAAACCGGATTTCTTTTGAAGCCAAAATACACCCTAAATGAGGATTTCGCGCGGTTCCCCCCCCCCCCCCTAAACGGATATTGTATTGTAATTGTAATCCACTGAGGGTGCAGAATTTAGTGCCATAATACCATTTAAGTTGCTATGACAAGTGCCCCTTTCCCTTTGTAAGAAGTACCCCTTCCCCTTTTAATAACAACTCAGATAAGCGCATCCTTGATTTTTAACATGTGCCCCTTTTCCTTATGATAAGTGCCCCCATTAAAAAAAATAAGAGCTCCTTCCCCTTGTCATATTTTATTTTTAATTTTTATTATTATTATTTTATTTTTTTTCCCTCACTTTGTCACTATGATTCTATTTTGTACTTAAAATTTCTGTATATATGTTCACTTATTATAAATTGCATATTTGTTTGTAAATTGTATTTTCATTGTTTTATATTCTGTTCTAATTATATATAATCACGGCCTCGCTGAAAAACAGCTTTTGCTGAATGCGGGCACAATTGTATTTTTTGTTTTTAACCGTGAATAAATAAAATATACTATACCATATGTATGCCCCCTTCACCTCCGATAATTTTCATCTCTGATGAGGGCCCCTTTTCACCTCTAATAACTGCCCATTTTGACACGTGCTCCTTTTCCTTTCTAATAACTTTCTTTTTCCTTCTTATAAGTGCCCATTCCTTCCCCTTCTCATAATTACCCCTTTTCATTTCTGATAAGTGCCCCGTTTATTTTGACATGTGAATATTTTTCTTTTTAATAAAAGCTACTTCCCCCTTCTCATAAAAGCGCCCTACCACCTCCGATAAATGCCCTTATGAAAATCTGATCGGTGCACCTTTTCTTCCAAAATGCAAAGTTTCCTTTATTTCAAATCTGGTCAGTGCCCCTTTTCAGGTGAGATAAGTGCCCCTTTTCGCTTCTGGTAATACGTGCCCATTTTCCTTTCTAATAAGGGACCTATCCCGTTTTCACCTCTTATAAATGCCCCTTTCAAAATATGATGGGTGCCCCATTTCCGTCAACAAATGCCCATTTCCCATTCTCATACGTGCCTTTTTTTCATCCCCGTGTATTGCCTCTTTCCAGGTTTAAGTGCCTCATTTTCAATTCTGATAATACCCTTTATACTTTGGCACGTGCTCCTTTTCTTTTCTAATAGGTGACTAGTAATTTATCCCTTCCGATAAGTGTCCCGTTTTTCTCTCATCATTAAACGTGCCCCTACTTTAAAGCGACTATAAGAGCAATTTCCCCCATTTCGCTCGCATTTATAGATAATTATGTTACTTATCAAAGGTCATTTCAGTCTTCCGTTATGAGAATATGCTTATAACCCTATCCAGATCTTTTTCCCCTCTTTATATAAAATGTAATTTGTCTTACTGCGACCTCACAAATCTTCTTTTTTCTTCCTCGCTATGAATATTCAGACATCACACCCATCTGCAAAGTACAATGCTTTATATTGTATGATGTATAAAGAGAAACAAATATTGAAATCATCCCTGATATTGTAATCACAATGTAGGGGTATATAGGCCTGCCAATGTAAACAAAATTGTATATTTTCGCTTTGAGATTTCCCACTGTAGGTGCCCTTTTTCCCAGAAAGTGCCCCTTTTTGTTGGTGTCTCCCACACTTTGGAAGTCGCCCCTAGGTATGCTTATATAATGATGGGAAGAAATTGATTACAACCTGCCCTTTCAGCGAAATAAATGAATACACAAAAAAGGACAGGAATAAATAAATAGACAGAAAGTCGGAAAGAAAAAGTGCGTGCAAAGAAGGTGAAATGGCCGGATGACCCCTGATCTCCCACCCTCAACTTAATAGTGCATATCACGCTCGTCCAGGATAAAACCGCTTTATTATGTTAGGCCTATCATTTTTCGGGATGAGTTTTTATTGTCAATATATATCCTAAGTAAGATTTGCAATTCAATTGAAAATGAAATTGCTGATGGCCTTTATATATTTACGATTGATGGAGTAGAATCCTTTTGGTTCCATCACGAACCTTCTAAAAACTTCAGAGCAAGTAAGGATTCCTGTTTCAATAGAAAGCTTAAAAATCAAGTTGAATAACTAAAGGGGCTTACCTATATATATATATATATATATAAATATATATATATATACTCGCCTAGCTGCACACGGCTTGCAGTGTTCAAGTCGGTTGTATATTTTTTTAATGTCGAAATACATGGTACATGCACAGTTTTAACTATTTTTTTTATTTGTTCATATATATTTGTACAGTTTAACTGGGTTTAAAACAAATTTTATCCGAAGTCGGCTACTTCTTGTTGGGTCACATCTTTTCTGTCATATGGCTATATATTGATCATGACATAGTGACAGGTAGCCCCCCCCCCCCCCCACACACACCCTATATAGGCGAAGCAACTTTTATATACAAATTATGTAATAATGATAAATAATGATAAAAAAGTAATAATGTTGATAATAATATAATAACAACAATAAATAATAATAATAATAATTTTAATAATAGTAACATAAACAACAAAAATATTAATCAAAAGAAATAATAATAACAATAATAGTAATGATAGACCTAATAATAATACAAACAATTTTCTTGATATCAATAACAATAATTGGCCCTTTCCGACTTTGCTATCAATGCACTGAACTAACTCTGAAATACATGTACGTACATAATACGATCGGTATGTGTTATTTAAATTGGCAACAAAGCCGATGCCTAGCTGCTATGTAGCTATCAGCTAATATCTGTTGAGCGTTCAAAAGCGTACGTTCCAGCGGCGTCTAGATTCTGACAATCTCATTAAATCGTATGTATTTACACCTCATCCATGTTTATTTTGTCAGTTATGAAAAATAATTTATATATGTGACTTTATATCTTGGAATTTTGATCAATGAAATGAGGTTATTTTTGTATTCTGAGTATTTTAAAATACGTTTGGTTATTGGTAGTCCCAAATATGGGATTTTGTGTAAACTATCCAAGTTTAGAGTCTAGTTATTCTCGAAGCTTTCTTTGAAGTTTATTGAAAAACTGACATTGGTACAATTTTCCTTTGTAACAATTTTACATTATCATGTTGAAAAGATAATATTAATGTCCTAGACTCCTAGCAAATTTTTTTTTTTTTTTTAGCAAATATGATTCCGTGTGAATGATTGATTTTTTATTTTATTTTTTAGGTCCGCTAAATTTAATTTCTCAAACTTAAATTTAGAATCACATCCATACTTTGACCCCTGACTCTGGCGTGGAGACACCCTACCCAAAGTTTAAAAAATACCAAAAATCAACTAAATCCATGTTGATTGTTCAAATGGTCATGATTTAAAAGTCGTTGTTTCTTACCCGTTCCATGTAAATTTTCTCATCTTTTTTTGAGTATTTTTCATAAAAAGTAAAAGTTATAGATCTAGTAGACCGAAAGCTTCAGTCTCTATAATCGTCGGTTGTTCCACTGAGACTACGTCTGGCTCCACTAGACCTCCGGTTATAGAGACTGAACGACTGCCTATACCACCACACGTTGAAGATATCACGGCTAGATTTTAGCCGTTAGGCCCCTCCCACAAACATGACAAACTTGCCACGGCCGTATTGTTATGCCCCCAAAATGTCATTTTACCTTGTGCATATCCAAATGTCAATTAGGCCTAGAGTAAAGGAGCCGGTAATCGGACAGCTCCAGTTTTCGGCCGATTGGTTGGATGCATGGTAAAATCACATTAAAATACATGGCATAATAGCACAACACATATCCCACACATACCATACCATGCCAGTGTCACTGAAGAACCACATTTGCAATGAAAAATATATCCTAAAATATCACATTTTAGCGATGTAATCGGCGGTCCCGCTACCCGAATCTGGAAAATCGAGTATCTTAAGCGTGTCTGTAAGAAATATGGGTACCATAAAATGAGCTTTATTTCAAGTATTTTTCAGATTTAGAGCCCGATTTTGTGCTAGTCGCAAGCTCAAAACTATCTCATCGCATGTATTAAATCAATGCAGCCGCACACCGCGACGCACACACGATATGTCCGTCTAATTCAGATTCCAATTGCCGATCACCGCTGTGCCTGTCTTCGGCCACGCGAGCACCCCGGAGCTCCGGCGTGGGATACCTGCTCCGCCCGCTTGTGCTATACATCAGCGCGGAAACGCACGGCGCGCGCGAGCGCTTCCTATTGACTTTGTACATGCGTCCGAAAACTGGTTCGCTGTGCCGATAACAACAGTGAAAATTGAAATGAATATTGTCATGGCAATTCGTGATTTTTTTCTGGGATTCTTTTTTTGTTTAAATAATAATAATATTTACTTCATGATTTGAACAAGAAATGATAATAAATAGGAAATAAATAAGTAAAGAGTCCAAAAAATAGGATTTTGTCTTAAGTGGCCGAAAACCGGGTCCTTTACTCTAGCTAGGCTATAATACATCGGTTCCACTTACTAACTTGATTGAAATAATCCGTTTAATGGTCCCTTTTAAGGAAATTATGGGTCAAAATCGACATCCATGTTGAAAATCTTGCAAGCCGTGTTAAACTCTCGCTGCCGTCAATCTCATCCCTTCTAGTCTACGCCGAAGGCAAAATGATTATGAAGGAAAAACTGTGATAACGCCATTACGAACGTGTAGATGGCGCACAGTTTTTCCTTCATAATCATTTTGCCTTCGGCGTAGACTAGAAGGGATGAGATTGACGGCAGCGAGAGTTTAACACGGCTTGCAAGATTTTCAACATGGATGTCGATTTTGACCCATAATTTCCTTAAAAGGGACCATTAAACGGATTATTTCAATCAAGTTAGTAAGTGTAGGTACGTTACAATCCCGGCGCTGAGCGGTGATCAAAATCTGACTTCTTGCGTGCGCGCCCAAATGCGAACGGTGTGGGGGACTCCCCTTAAAACACCATTTTCGTAGCTGTTATAGGGGTTTGATATTTCGGATACTACCAGAGAGCAAACAAAATGAGAGTTAACTTCCACCGTCTTTTACTTAAGGATCGAGTCGTTAGGACTTCAAAAAAAGTAAGCAGACCGATAGCTTACCTATTTATCTGTGCTCTTGTGAAATTTTATCGAAATCCTACGACTCGAAATGTGTATTTTTAGGCCCGGAATTGATGGATGTCATGTCATGTTTTGCAACTTCGAACGGCAGTCACCGAGTGAGAGTGCACAGCGCTGTGAGGGTGCTACAGCGCATGCGTGTGTACGTGACTTGTTGTGTGTGGTGATCGTGCGATTGATGCAAACGATGCGAAGAAAATACCGTTTTCTACCCCAGTTTTTATATGAAAATACTGATTATGAGTATGAAATCATGTAAAATATCGATAATTTATACATCATTCGTACATAATGAAAAGAAACCATTCATTTTGGCCAGGATTAAGACAATGAATGTGGATTTTATAAACATAACAGGAATGAAAAGTTGTGAAAATCGAGTGACTTTCTCCAGACAGATCTTTGTTTTATTGTTATGGAACGTATGCTCGGTCAGATTGACCTTGTTTTTATCGTTTTTTGCAAATATTAAAAATTATAAACAAATATAAACATTGAAATACCTGCATGGATCCTAGGTGTGGGGGGGGGGGGGGGTGTTGTTAAGCCCAGTATTTAATTATTGATTGATTGATTTATTTATTTATTTATTTATTTTATTTTATTTATTTATTTTTTTTTTTGGGGGGGGGGGGGGAGGGGGGGGGGTCGTTAATGTTAAGCCGAGCATATAATTATTGATTTAAAAAATAATAACAAATCGGGGGGGGGGGGGAGGGGGAGGAGGTCGTTAATGTTAAGCCCAGCATAATAATTATTGATTTTTTTTTTTCCATTTTTTTTTTTTTTTTTTTTTTTTTTATGGGGGGGGGGGGGAGGGGGATGGGGTGTCTTCTGCTGATCTGCTGCACATGGATCTTGTGCTTTGCTAAAGTTCTTACATGTTCTCTCAGTCCTGTTCAATGAAAAAAGAAAATTGAGGTAAGCAATTTTATTAAGTAGATAATCTGTTTCCAATAATAATAATAACAAAGTGTATCATCATCATCTAATGATCAACACAGTTTCATAGAGGTAAGATCAAGATAAACATTGTGTACCAATCAATGACTTTGCTAATTAATTAACCAATTAATTGAGTCAAGTCAAGATGAAAAGTTCTTTTCTTTTTCCAAATGCTTAAATCTATAAGTAGTGAAAATTTCACTGAGTTCTGATGAGGTTCAAGAAAGATACAGAGTTTCACATTGTTGAATGACTTGTATTTGGTTGTTCCTCGATCACAGCTTTTTTCTTAAGTCAATAGTAAGTGAATGGGGAGCGACAGCTTAATTTTCCATGTAAAAAATGACCGTAACTTCCTTAATACTGAAGGTAAGGAAGTGAATTAGGTATCAAATGAAAGGTCTTCTGATGCTTTATCTGCTAAGGTATATCACAGGTAAAGTATACAAAATCTCAAAATTTTGTAACATCCCTAGTAAGTGGAACCGATGTATTATAGCCTAGGCCTAATTGACATTTGGATATGCACGAGGTAAAATGACATTTTGGGGGATTTGGGGGGCATAACAATACGGCCGTGGCAAGTTTGTCATGTTTGTGGGAGGGGCCTAACCAAGCCTTTTATTAACCGGGCGCCGGGCGATTTTTACCCTACGGTCCCTGACTTTTGGCGCCCGGTAAGACGGGGAAAATGAGTACCGGGCGCCGGTTCATTTTTATTTCTGGCGCCCGGTCTGGGAGAATTAACATTTTCTGTTTCATAAACTTCCACATGTCTAGCACTAAATGTTCACAAATGTGACAAAAACTTACTTGATACGAGTTAAACATGGACTGAATGAACCCTAACAAATCATTACATAATGAGAATCCTAATTAAAATCGCCCAGAAACAATTGCAGCACTAATACGAGCGGCCGCTATCTCCTACTCCTAGCGGAGTACGGAGCACACAATACAGGGGATGTACACTACTCAAAGCTAAGACGAGCGCATTTCCCCAAGCCATGCATACACACACAAATGACATCAGTGCTGTACTGCACTACACACACAGTGTCAGTACAAGAAAGTCTCGATGTAACTTCCAAAAATCCATCCCAAAAGCCAAATTTTGCCGTCAAAAATGCGGAATCGGGGTCATATTTCCAAAGCTCACGGGGGTTTAGCCCAGGTTTAAGAAACAGTTTCATCAAAATAGCGCTAAAAATCAAGAAATCAGCGATTTTGTTGCCAGTTTTTTTGCCTATCGCATGCCCTTCGGATGTAATGGTATCTTCAAAAAGCCAAATGAAAAACAGAACACCGGACCTGCTGATGCATTGACTTTATGTACAAAGTTGATTGCAACTCCAGACTTGCCTTGATTCAGCGGCCCTCGTACTCATCGACTAAAATTCTGTGATGTTTTAAATAATGGATTTTTTTGATCAAATAGGTAAATATATTTAACAAATCTTTTTTCCTTTTTTTTTTTAAATTATTATTTTTTATTTATTTATTTTTTTTTTTTTTTTAAGTGACAGGTCTAAATAACAAACCCGTTAAACAGGCAAAATCTTTTTTTTCACCTAAAATATGCTTTTTCAAGCTGAATACCGGTAATATGTTT
The DNA here is from genome assembly GCA_035222895.1 of Strongylocentrotus droebachiensis. Lineage (NCBI taxonomy): Eukaryota > Metazoa > Echinodermata > Echinoidea > Camarodonta > Strongylocentrotidae > Strongylocentrotus > Strongylocentrotus droebachiensis. Next base: position 56,724 of record JAVYIG010007008.1, on the reverse strand, counting down.
TTTGAAAGTGACAGGTTGGCAGCTCTGCATTGTCATTATAGATGGTTTTTCTTAAGTATTTTTTTTATAAAAATAATTTAATTCCCCCCTTCCTAACATTTTTCAATATTTGACATTTAACGGCATGAAAATAGTATTAAACAGGAACTACAACAACTACATATGACAGATTTATCCAAGGTATGAGTGATTTAATATAAGAGTGCTCAAAATGTAAACTGTAGAAATTAAACTACCGTATGTATAAATAAAAGGTAACGTTTAACAAATAATTTAAAAGAATACATATTTTCATCAATTTTGGAAACGGCTCCTGGTCCTGGAAAACGGCTCCCGGTTCTCTTAAAAAATTAAGGACCGGGAGCCGCTTTTTCAGATATTTGGCTCCCGGTCTGCTTTGACTTAATAAAAGGCTTGGGCCTAACGGTAGTCCAGCCTCTGTACCGTTTTCGTTTAGCGCACCCAATCAGCTGATAAAATAACACACCCTCAACGTTGAAAGTAGACCTAGCCATTCTTCTAAATCTGGGTCCTGAATACGGTCCAGACGAATCTGCCATTCTCCCCCGGAATTCCGGGGGAGATTAACTCCGCCCACAAAGCTATACACGTTCGATGTACGCTGATTGGACGAAAAACCTGACAATCACTTTGGCGCATTACGTAATGTTCCACCGCCGTCACGAAGCTACTATTCTCATTATAAGGATTCCATACTTATTTAAAAAAATTAGGGTGGAGTGTTTATTACGTTAATGCATTTCAAATGTTTCTATAAATAAAAAATCCTCTGTTTGTTGAAAGAAATTAAAGTTTGAAGATTGTGGAGCAAAACATGAACTGACTATTGCAAATTGAAAACAAACTGAACTATAAATACTGACGTCCTGACGCCTGTTATCGAGTTTACACAAACTGTGCTCTTCGGGTTGGCTTTATCGAGTTGGTTTTCTGAGATTTACATTTACATTTCATGATTTTTGGAACTGTTGTTATCATCGTTTGTTAACCATAATCTGTAAGAACGTCTGTGGATAATCATCATCGTTTTACGGAGGAGAAGATTGCCGAAGCTTTGAAATATGGAGCTATACGAAACTGGGACTGAATGACTCTCGAATCTAACATTTATTTATGTTTTATTTATTACAATGGATAAAACAGTGAAGGGTATTCCGATTCAGTTAAAAGAACTGTTTTCCAACGGAGCCCTCCCTCACCACATGATACAATCAAAATCAGTCAACATAAAAACAAAACATGAATGAAAACATCAATACAATTCAATATATAAAAAAAAAAAAACGTTTGTACATTTTGATTAAACTATACATGGAGCGCACATGAGATGCACGGCGAGAACCCCCCCCCCCCCACAGTAATCAGATTGTCGTGTTTTTTTAAAGCATGTTAGAGAAATGTTTACATTGTTTCTTGAAATTGTGACTTGCAATTCTGGACGGACAATGGCAATTTCCGGTGAATAAAAAGGATCATTTTTTTGTATTCTGTTTTAGGAAATGGTATTTGTCGAAGGTTTTGGGTGCATGGTATATATGGCGAGCATTATATACGATAGGTCGCATAACAGACAATGGTCATCATATTACAATTAAAGTCACCAAAAACAATAGTGACAGAATTTGTGACAGAAAATACATCATTAATATTTTGTTATAGTATATTAAAGAAAATTGAAGAGTTGCATAACTGGATGGATCTATATCTACAAAATAGGACTGCTTTGGTGCCTTTTTACTTCTAAACACATCAGTTCAATCTTGTGACATTCAGTCCAAATCCGTTCTTCTTAAGTAAGATATATTTTCCTTTATGTGGCAAGCCACTCCTCCTCCAACTAACCGGCCTCTATGTTTAACCACACTTATCCAGGTACATAATTGATTTGATTCATACAATGTCATCGTTTAACTATGTTTCGGACTAACTGAACAAATCGTATGTATTATTTTGTCAAAAAATACTGAACATCGTTTACCTAAGTTAAGCTTCTGATATTAACATGGGTAATTTCCATCCCTTTTCAATATGGAAATTCACCATTTCTTGTTTCTCCTACCCTTTACCTATATTTTGATCATATTTATCACAATTATTGTTTCCTGCATAATTATGTAGATGACTCATCATTTTAATTTCGGATCGGCGTGCGCTCTGCAACTAAAAACGTTTAAAAACAACGAGACCTTACTTCGCGCACGGGGCTTTACAGCTGATTTATCAGAAACGCAATTAATAATAAAAAAAAAAGATAATATCGTAATTTGCAAGGCAATATATCATACAACCAGTTTGGGAGCACTTTTTACTCACAATTTTGAGGATATCTGCTCTCAAAATGTAGATTTCCAGACCCTTATCGGTAAGTTGATAATTTTTCGGAACGGACACAAAATAATGACTGCAAAATTTACCGATCTTTTGTCAATATTTTCTCAATTTCGCACCCAATTCCAAAGAAAATTTCATCTCTGGTTAATTTATGTTCCTCTTTCCACTATGGGCCTATATATTAGATTTTCGAAATCTTACCGATTTTTGAGATAGCGAATTACTGAGGGCACCATACCTGTAAGGATTTTTATCAAGGGGGTGTTTAGAAATTGGATGGCATCGTTAATGTGACCACGCGAGGTAGCGAAGCAACCGAACAGGAAAGTGGTCGGAGGGGGTAATTCCATCCAACGTCGTGAATTTCGATATCCTTGCTTTAAAAAACCTGTGGTTTTCCTGCATTTCAAGTTTTCAAGTTTGTTTGTTGTTGCTCTCTCAACATTTTACAGTATAGAGACATACATATGAAATAGAAATCATATAGCTATGGTAATGGTATATAATCAAGTTACAAAGAAACTCAATTCACATGTCCGATTAAGTACGGGAGCCTATTCACATACAAGCTATGCTTTTTATTTAGGCTCCCCACATTTCACATTGTTCTACCGTTATATCTACATATTTTGAAATTTCGTACTTATTTTCCGTACATTATATTTGATTTGAAATCTTTAATTGTTTTTCTTCTTGTGTGAAATCTACTCTTATAAAATATACGCCTGTATACAAATACAAATTTGAAAGAATATAAACTGTTTTTCTGTAAAATGTGGTATAAATAAAACTTCAAGTAAAATATGAGGAACCTATATTAAAAAATGGTGCTTGTGGATTATAGGTTCCTAATAAAAATAGACATTGTAGATTATAGGCGTAGGAAGCTTTCTTGAAGTTGGGGAAGGAGCGTTGACTCGGAAGCTCTCACCCTGAAATCACATCACCAGCGCGATGCGTGAAGTCCCTTTATGCTGGGGTCCAGGGGCCTTGGAAGCTCTGGGATCCTAGATTAGTGCATTTTATGACATTTTTTCAGAGCAATTTACAACCAATTTATGAATTTAAAAATACCAAATGGAAATTGTAGACATTATATGGGGAGTATAGCCATGTGAGATTATATAGGTTTTGTTCTTCGAGATTTAACAGTTTCCTCTTACCGTGGACAAGTGCCTTGCGGAGCAACTTCCAAAGTAGGGGGGCACCAACAAAAAGGGTACTTTACGGAAAAACGGGCACCTACAAAGGGAAACCTCAAAGCACAAATATACAATTATTGCCATATTGTACCCCTACATTGTGATTAGATTATTAGGGATGATTTCATCGTTTGTTTCTCTCTTTAAATTGCCCAAGACACTGCTTAATCATCATACTTTGCAGTTGGGTGTGATGGTATGAACATGACTTTGTATTCGTGGAATTCTGTCACACTTAATGTGAACCCATTCCCCATACTTTGAACATACCGAAGAGCTTTTTTATTTCGTTTCACTGGCTTACTACAACAAACACATGGATACTTGATGCCCATATCGAAACATGAAAATCAACATTGATTAAATAAAGAACAATATTACACCATTAAGATAAATGATGTAGAATATAACATCTATCATTATCATTGTTATTACTATCATTACTTTTTTTTTAAATCGTTTTTTGTTGTTGTTGTCATTATTATCATTATTATTAATAATCCTATTATTATTCGCAATTTAGGTTTATTCCACCTTTTAATTGGAACATGAACTATATGCTCTACGAACGTCAAAATAAACATGTCCAAGATAGATATAATTTACATATTCTTCTTCCTCCATCCGTCTCTTTCGTCCGCAGATATCTGTTCGTTCCTATTTTCACCACTTCCCACTCAATATATTGCCTCATAAAAGTCTAAGTGAATGAAACAAGGCAACACTTACAATACTGTTCATAGACTAGGTTTTCCGTTATAATATTAACATGAATAATGCTCTACAAAATAAGACTTATTTCTAAGCGCGAATGGTTTATTATTTTAAGTCGAAGAGATTTTTCAACCGGGCACAAACCTTTCAGATTTAATAACGAATAATAATAATAAATAAATTTAATTTATATAGCGCTAAATACAAATGTCTCTATAAGCGCTTTACAAATATATTATTACCCCGGTCATTGGATTCAGTGCTTACCCGCACACAATGTGTGCACAATCTCCACTCCCTGGGGAGCATTCCAGCCAGGCGTTACATGACGCTCAAAAACTGTTTGACCAACAATGACGGTCGCATCCTACCGGGTACCCATTTAACACCTGGGTGGAGAGTAGCAAGTGCAGGTTAATATCTTGCCAAAGGATATTAGTGCCGTGTCGGGATTCGAACCCTCGACCTTCGCATCTCCAAGTCAAGCGCCTTAAACCACTCGACCACGACACTCCCTGGTAAGATTCCCCCGAATATCATGAGGCTCAATATTTCAGTATCGCATACTCTCTTAAGTTCTAAATCCTTCTTCAGACTTAAACTGTTTTAAGTATTTAAAGCTTCATGTAATCGAATATACGGTTAAAAGTTTTAATGAAAGTAACTTTTGCAAATAAATCATTTAGGACTTAAAGACTTCTCGTACAATCTGATTGATGTCACTTGCGCGCTCACAGCCAAAAGTAAATCGTATTGGACCATCCATTAGACTTTTTGCCGCTCTTTGCTCACTCTCTATAGATGGAAATAAAATAATAAGCCAAAAGAATTGGGATTAGGCCCACTCTTTTTCTTCTTAAACCGGCCACGAATGTCTTTCGTCCACTGATGTTCGTTCTTATTTTCCCCTCCCGACACCTAAAGTATTCCGACCCCCTGTTCAGATCATCATGTTCCCAAACAAGATTTCCCCTTTTCCCGTCCTTCGGGAAAAAAAAACACGTAAGAATGATATTAAAGGTAATACAAAGTTTTGGGAAATTTTGAAAATTGGGTGGATAGTGAATCTTTACAATTTTGAGATATTTGGATGCCCCTGTGGATATATTATAAGCACTAACAAAATTAGCCCCTAAAACACTTCTGTTCTCGAGAAAAATTGAATATAAAAATTTACCGGTGCTCCCGGTAAATTTTGATAAATTTCAAATAGCGCCTATATGCATATGTCCGTACAATGGTAGTTGCGACCATAAAAATTTCAGAATATGTAATTGTGATATATAATTTCCAAACGGGAATAGCTAATCGGTCGATTTTAGTCAAGAAACATTGTTTCATAGCTAAATTAATATCTTGACCTTGAGAGGGAGCTATACAATATAAAGAGTTTAGTATTTATAATTTCATAACTTCAGACTCGATTTCAACCGCGACAACGATCAATGAATATTGTAGGAACGCATATGCTTCCAATATTTTAATTTGAACAGAATTCATGACCCCATACCAAAACTTTGTAATACCTTTAATCTTGGTGGTCCAAATTCCTAATACTAGCTCAATATACCCCAAAGAAAATATGAAAGTTTGCCCCGTATAACAAATACATATAAATAAAATTTGTCTGTGGCTCATCATTCCAACGAGTACGAGTCATGAACGAAAGAGAATTGTATAGAGACATATTTATGTGCCGTGTCAAATGCCTGAGCGTTTTTATGTTGAATTAAGTGACCTTCATATCATTATAATTGATAGTATCATTATTTCGTTAAACGAGGTACTTTAATAAAAGTCAAAATATATATAGGCCTATGATCATATAATAAAATCAAAAATTATATAATAATTCTACCTTTATTCAACGGTTTACAAATCATTTCAACTTAATTGACAAATGCAGGAGACCACCATCTTATTTACTGCTGATTTATTCATGCAACGAGAGATAATGGCAATGATTGCAAGTCAGAATCTTATTGAATTCAGACAAGAATACAGTTTGCATGCATGTGAAGAGATCAGGGAGTTGGGCTCCCTGGTAGTAGGCCAAACACCAGTAAGTGGCTAAAACCATGGACTTCCACCCAATGTGTTTTCCACTGCATCGGGGCAGTGCGTGTAGAGTTTCAGCATGGACTTACTAGTAGTAAGTCCATGGTTTCAGCATGGTCCAAGGTTTCAGGCAGGGCTGACCTAATCCTAATACAAACAAAGCTCGACGATGTTACTAATGCATATTCATTGGGGCATAAGCGAAGGCACTACGTCAGCATACATTAGCGCGAACTTTTGACCCCCGACACTGGCAGATTCGTCTGGACGTTCGTGTGGACGGAAATTTGGGGATTGCGCGATCAGTGGAGAGACCGGGATGTGTGTGGGGGATAAAAAGAACGAACGGACTGAATCTGGACTAGCCTAACGGCTAAAATCTAGCCGTGATCTTCAACGTGTGGTGGTATAGGCAGTCGTTCAGTCTTTATAACCCTAGGTCTAGTGGAGCCAGACGTAGTCTCAGTGGAACAACCGACGATTATAGAGACTGAAGCTTTCGGTCTAAAGTTATAGTAGCTCTAGAGTAGATTCTAACTTAGGCCTATACTATAGACTTTCTCACGGGATTCACTGCAAACTACTGCACAATACAATTGCAATTGCATAGTGTACCGACGGCGAGGTGCGGGTGCGTGCGTGTGTGAAGTAAGTGACCTCAGCTCAAAGATAGATTGCTTAGATTACATCAACTTAATGAGGATCTAAGACTAAGCAATTCATCATTACGGTTGCTACAACTTAAGTTATTTTTCCCTATTTATATGTTTTATCCTTTGTCATCCTGCACAGATAAGAAACTGATTCAAGATGGCTGCTCCTAACCACACAATTTACATCAACAACCTCAATGAGAAGATCAAAAAGGATGGTGAGTTTTCTATGTAGGCAGCTGTAGGAAGGGGGGGGGGGGGAGAGAAGAGGAGATAAGGAGAGAGATGGAAGATGAAAGAGAGAGAGAGATGGGGAGTGAGGGAAGGATAGAGAGAGAATCAGCAGAAACGAGAATGAGGAAAGAAAGGATTTTGAGATGGGGAGGAAGGGAGAGTGAGGGGAGGAAAAGAGAATAAGGGAAGGAAGGAGGGATAGAAGAGGACGTACAAATGTAAGATTAATGTATGTAGGGGGAGAGGGGAACAATAGAGAGAGTAGATGACTAGATGTGGGAAGAGAGAGAGAGAGAAGGGAGGGCATAAGTAAAATGTAGCAGACGAAGTGAGAGAGAGAGAGGATAAACTGAGAGGAGGAGATAAGAGAAGAGAGTGGGTTGGAAGGAGAGAGAGAAATACAGATGACAAAGGTGGGACATAAGGAAGGAAGAGGAGAGTGATAAACATGAAATAATCATAATAATCTCTGTTGGGGTGGAAAGGGAACAACTTGAGAAAGGAGGAGAAAAGGAGTTGGGGAAAGAAGAGTGTGAGTTGGAAGGAGAGAGAAAGAAGAGATGAGGAGAAAGATGGGAATGAAGAAACAGAAAGGGAGAGGGAGAGAGAGAGAGAGAAGAGAGATAATCATGAAACAATTCTAACACTCCTTGCACTGTTCTCTCCCTTACAGAACTCAAGAAGTCCCTGTATGCCATCTTCTCTCAGTTCGGTCAGATCCTGGACATCGTAGCTCTCAAGACTCTCAAGATGAGAGGTCAGGCCTTTGTTATCTTCAGAGACATCACCTCAGCTACCAGCGCTCTACGATCCATGCAGGGCTTCCCCTTCTATGACAAACCAATGGTGAGAGAGTCTTCTCGTTGATGTGATCGTTTGTTTTCAGGTTGTCCGTCCGTAGACCCGTTCTCGTGATCACGTTATCTCAAGAACCAAACAGTGGATTCCCGCCAAAAACTTTGGCCATGTATGTACCTTGCATAGCCAATGAATTGATTAGATTTTGGAATGACGAGGTCAAAGATCAAAGGGTCAAACGTGTATACGAAACCTAGCTTGTCATCACGATATTCTGAGAACCTATTAATAGATTGCAATCAAACTTGAATTTTAAAAATTGCTTCTGTTTTGGTTTGTAAAATTGCTCCATGACGGAGGCATCATTTTCGACTACGCGCAGCCGAAGGTCCATCTACTTTTGCTTAAAATTCCTTTTTTGGGCCATCATGGTTCCTTTTTTTGGTTGCACAAGGTTGGCAGCTCTGCTCTCTTTTGAGTCGATACGTGTCACTTTGGAAGCGAAGACATGTCTTTTTACAATAGCAAAAATTGTTTTTGTAGATCAAATATTATTTGTTCGCCTTATCGATTGGAAGGGTTTGTTACGTACATACGCCAAACGTTAATGAAGCTCAAATTGAGTAGATTTCATGTTAGTGGTCATTTATCCTGATAATGGAAAAAGTGTACATTTTGGTCAGAGTTATATGGGAACTTTGCTACATACTTAGCCACATTTTATGATGATGCAAACTTAACCATCTTTCGGCTGATTGTCTGTGATGAGCTATTTTGTCTCTGAAAATGTGGACTGAAGTTCAATAATTAATTTTGTCATATACTCTGGACATTGTACAAAAGCATACATTTACCTAATAAATGTTCTAGAAAATACCAAAAATCTTGTTAGAGATTGATTCTTGCGCTGTTATTCTTGTTTTCATTTAGATACTCTTCTGCTACGTAATAATATCTTAAATGCTGAGAGAAGAATATCAGGTGTGACAGACATAGTTTAGAACAGCATTATAAATCACCATCTTTTTCCATGTAAACCATGATTATATGATGATATATAATAGTAAGGCCAAATAACAAAAATTAAGTGTTCTCGTCCCTGCCCCCCCCCCCTTTTTGTTTTACTATTCAGAAGAAAAAAAAGCCTGTGATATACATTTTGTTTAAATAGCTTCTAAAGTGATACTAATCATTTGTTCTGTCATGCATTGCATCAGTATCCTCACAAAGTACAATATCTGTGAATAAAATGACTTGGCTAGTCCTTATACATGTAATTAGTATGGCAGCCATCTTGAAAAAGAAAATAGCACAAAATAGTAAATAGTAATGCCCTGCCTCCTCGTTCAAAAAAAAAGTCTGGATGAGAAACGTGTTATTTTTGTTATTTGGCCTAATGATATTAATATTTGTAGACTAATAATAATATTTGTAATTGGTTTGGTTAACAGAGGATTGGGTACTGCAAAACCAAGTCAGATGCCATCGCCAAGATGCAAGGAACCTACGTCCCAAGAGAGAAGAGAGTGGAGAAGAAGAAGGTCGAAGGTCAGTGTTCTAGTCATTGTATAGCCATTTGGTCTACACCCAGCCCGTCTACTATCCACACGGTCTAATAGCCATTTGGTCTAATCTTCAATAAGTCTACTTCCCATTTGATCAGTTAGTATAGTGTAGTATAATTTCCAGCCGGTCCAAATCCTAGTTTTTATCATGTTCAGTTTGTCTACTTTCCATACAGGTCTAATAATCATTTGATGATTTTTCTTATTTATGATTAAATTATTATTAAACCATATGGATAATAGACATAATGGGCATTAGACAAACTGGGAATTAGACCTACTGGGAATGAGACTAATTGAGCAATAGATCAATTGGTACCTTTATTGGAGACTAGACCATGTGGAAAGTGGATGGTAGACGAAGCGGCTGTAGACCAAACGGCAATTAACTCCCTAGTTTAGGTTGGTTGGTTTGTTTTACCTGAAAGCATGTGTATGCTTGTAAGTAAGCAACCAGGGGACCAATGGATTTAAGTCCTCTCCGAGGGACTTGGTAATGAGGATTAATGATTAACTAAAGGGCATTAGTGCATCGACTTGGGTTTCAAACTCAAGACCTCACCATCACAAAACCACTCCTCTACCACTGAGCCATCGTACCTCCATTACCGTTTTTCTTTAACCCCCACAGACAATTTGTTTTTGCTTTCAAGGGCATGCAAAGAAGCTCATACTTCCTTTTTGGCAAATATCAACTCTAGCAGAAAACAATGGAAATTGTTATTACTATCCACATAGGACCAATCACGCAATCAACTTGTTTTGAAAGATAGCACTCTCAACTACCCTTTGTGTTTAAACTCTGTAATTGTGTTTTCAAACCCATTTCAACAAATATTTTCCTAGCTTTTGCTTTCATTACCATTACATTTATGAAGCACATTGTGAACCCTTTGAGAGTTGAATTTCACTGTTTAAATTTTTTTTTTTTTTTAACAGTTCTTGTGTTTTTGTAGTATAATGGGCATCATTGTAACTATTTGAAATAAGACTACACTTCACCAGATACGAGACTGTGTATTAAAATGGTTGAACCTAGATCACATCTCACCGCCTCATCTGTTGACTTACAGTAATGGTAAGGTAGACTAACCACCACAATATTTTCTACTGTTATCATTACAGAGCCAGTGAAGGGAAGGAAGAACAGGCAGAACAGACACGCGGACGTCGTCATCCCCCCTCCCTCACAGATCCCTATGCCTGGAGCTCCCCCAGCAGCCAACCAGCCCCCGCCCCTCCTGGGTGAGATGCCCATGCAGATGGGACAACCTCCCATTCAAGTACCAACGGTGCCGGCACCAGGTTAGTACCACGGATATACATAATGCTAGATAGCTCCCCTGCTATCCAGGTTTGATCCATGGATATACATGACATGTACATTATAATGCTAGATGTTTTGAGGTGTTGTGGTCGAGTGGATATGTCACCGGACTGTGGATCACAAGGTCCACTGTTCAAGTCCCACCGCGGCACTAATGCAGAGATGCCAACTGTTCCGTTTTTTGCCGTATTTGTCCCGTTTTTTCACTATGAATACGGCAGTACGTTTTTTGTATGTTTTGTTACGTTTTTTTAATTTTTTCAATTTTTTTTTTTTTTAGTGACGTTTTTCTTAATTTCTGATCATGGGCCTTGTGTCGTAAGTGTATTATGCACCTACTTTATCAAACGATGCACGCAGAATGGTGATACGGGCCCAAAACTGCGCACATTGCGAACAACCCACATGTAATGTATGCACGTCGCGCTCCGATCCGGGTATGTATACATGGTATTGCCGTTTTTTTTAAGCTTCTCGATTGGGCGATGTGTTAAGGTGAGAGATTTTTTCAAAAATACTGTTTTTTGTCCTAAAATACTGTTTTTTGCTCTTAAGAATACTTTTTTTTGTCGAAGAAGGTTGGCATCTCTGCTAATGTCCTGTGGCAAGACATTGATCTACATTTACCACTCTCCACCCAGGTGTTAAATGGGTACCCAGTAGGATGCAAAAGCTAATGTGCGCGATTATATGAGTGCGATTATCATGGTACAATGGATTCATTCATCTTGCATAGACATTCTGTTCGGATACTTCAATAATATTGTTTGTTCTTTTTAACAAAGATTCTATGGAGATTCACAGAGAGTGAATTTGTGCTGCCTAATCAATTTGAAATGAAGAGAGGAATATGATTAGGTCTTTTTATACCCTGTTTTAAACATAAAACAGGCAACTTAAAAGTAGTTATCTGCAAGTGTTGCCATTATTTGTACATCTGCGAGTGTGATGATTATTATTATTTCTGGTCTTTTGTTGTATTTCAGTTGTTCCTGATGAGCCCAATAACATCCTCTTCCTCACCAACCTACCTGAAGAAACCAATGAACTCATGCTGGAGGTCCTATTCAAACAGTAAGTATTTCCTTCATTTGTTTACATTTATTGGTGTAGAGAAAAGGGTGGAGTTTGGTTCAGAGGAAAAATGAGTTGAGTGCTCACCTATTCTTTTGTAGTGTCATGTAGAAGGTAATGATAATAATAATAAAAATAATAATAATAATCTTTTAAAGTCCACTCCAAATTTTATTAAGTTAAACCAAAAATAGAAATTCTTTTTGCCCAATTGATCGTGAGCCCGGCAGCCACTGAGCAGCGCTAGATCTATGTTGCTCTATCCCTCATTGTTGAACGCCAAACAAGGTAGCAGCAACTCGCGTCTTTTAACGTCTTTTGGTATGACGCGGCCAGGGTTCGAACCCATGACCTCCTGGTTGTGAGGCGGACGATAATGATAATAATAACGATTGTTTCTTATAAAGCATTTTAACAGTTACAGAATTATCATTAAATTCATTATTATATATTTAATTTAATTTAATTTATTATATATCTCATTATTATATGTATCTTGTTATTTATTCTCATGCATACTTTCAAAATCACAAGGGGGTAATCCCCCCTCCCCCCCCCCCCCCACAAACCACAAACACCCGGTCTTTTTAAAGTTGAGAGTATGCAAGGGAAAAAAAAGTACATCTGTGGCCAATTTGAGGAAGTAAATCTAACTCCAATCCTAATGATCCATTCTCTCATCGTTTTTCATCACAGATTCAACGGCTACAAGGAAGTCCGTCTCGTGCCCGGACGACATGACATCGCGTTCGTGGAGTTCGCCAACGAGCAACAATCAGGAACGGCCAAAGATGCGTTACAAGGATTCAAAATCACGCCGACAAACACTCTTAAAATCGCATATGCCAAAAAGTAGTAGCATTCCCTTTCTGTCTATGATTACAACTGAACATGTACTGTGGCCTATCATTTTGGGACTCCCGTTAGCTGTGGCAAAATGGTATATTTCAATTTTTTTTTACTGGGTTGAAAGTTATGTATGTCTGACTTTCGAGACTTTCGACGTAATTCATTTCTTTTATTTAAACTTGAATAAACATATCTGATGAACAGCCCTAACTACAGTTACAGATAGTGATCTCAGCAAGAATAGGGGAGATAATTCAGACTTTTTCAATTTACCTTTGAAGTCTAAAAGATAATACTTTTAAAAAAGGAAAAGTTTCTCTCTTAGTGGATTTATTCTGGGACCTGTTTCACAAAACCTTTTCTCAATGACAAATGACAAAAATCAGTGACAAATATGCTGATAACCAATCAGAAGCAAGGATTTCAGTAGCTTATAACAAAAACTGTCATTTGTCACTGATGACAAGTTATGTGAAATGGGCCCTGATGTTCATGACAACCCAATCCCACATTCATCTCGGCGCGTCTATACTGGAAGTTTTTTCCAGTTCATCCCAGTTGTTCATCCATAGAAGTTGCCTTCGAATCTTCACAGTGGGAACAGTGTTATATTAAAAAGGTCAAGTTACATGTTTTCATTATTTAACATGTCTAAGAAATTTTTAATTCCTTTTGATAAGTGACTTAAAGGTTTAGGGCTCGTGATAATGAAATAAATCTTGTCTTCAACACATGAAATAAGCCTACCATCTATATTATTTTCTTTGAAGATGAATTTGGGATGATTTTTTTTTCAGATGGTACCTGATTGTTAATTTTTAAAAAATTAGGTGATATTTTTAATTTTCTTCTCCTTTTGGTAATGTAAACACATCAAAAGTAAATAATGATGAATCTTTAAGTTACATTTATTTGGTCATGTATATTGATTACCACTTTGGGATAAGAAATAATGATATTTTTCCCTGAAAAATGTGATATGTTGGTTAAATTTCTGAGCTCTTTCAAAATTTGGAATCATGTAATGTGTTCAAGTGAGTCACATGATATTTCTTTCTGCATGTCACATGACATGTGTGTTCAAGTCACATGACCTGTGACCTTGATCAAGCTGACCTGCTTTTCCTTGCGTGTCCCATGTTGCATTGCACACTCCTGCACATGGCACGTATCTCTCAACAGCTCCTTCAAATTAAGCTGCTTTCTGATTGGTCATCGACTGTGGTCACATCCACCAATCTCAGCTAGTGTAGGTATAACATGGTTTGTATAGAATCACCCACACAACTATCCATATATGGGGCTAGGTCAATGAAAATCTTGTTCACCATCTCAGTTTAAAAAATTGACAAAGACCAGCAAAAGACCTGCTCTTGACAATGTAGGGTTATTTTATCTGGGGCTTACTGCCTGAAAACTTTGCTTTTTTAAACACAACTAAAAGAGAAATCCTAAAGATTAAAGCAACTTTATATTTTACCAAATAAGGAATACATTTTTGTGTATACAAGTGGGCACTGTTCAGCATGTTTTTGGGGTACATGGATTTCAAACAAGAAAACAAATCTCATTTTCTACTCCCCCCCCCTATCTTTTAGTGATAAAGTCTAGTTCAAGCAAATTCAGGATTACTATGCTATATATATATATATATATATTTTTTTTTTTTTTTTGGGGGGGGGGGGGGGGCAGTGGGTGACTGATCGTGAAAAGGATTTACATGGTGCCATAATTTTTGTTGCATTGTAAGACGGGTAAGAGGGTGACACAAAGATATATCAATTGTGGTAAGTTGTAATTTGTAAGTTCTGTCATAATGCAGATTTTGGGACTTTTTTCCTTTCTTTTTCTCTTTTATAGTCCTGATTATTCTCATTGTACATATTCTCTTCAGCGCTGTGGGAGCAATGTAAACAAATTCAACACTCTTTACATTGCAATTGTAAATAAACTTTTTTTATTATTCAACAGTATATTTCTTTCTCTATTTTGTATGTCTATAATTTACATAAGTCAGTTATGCTCACTAGGAATTTGGGGAGAGAAAGAGTTACGGAGAAGAGAGTATAAAGAAAGAAAGACAGATTGAAGGAGAGGGGAGAAGGAATAGAAGTAGCAAATGTGAAGGAGAAAGTGAGAAATGCAGAGAAAACAAACAAAACGGGAGAAAGGGAGAGAGAGGAAGACTAATGTGAAGGAGAGAGAGAGAGACGGAGAGAACGACCCAAAGGGGAGAACGGAAGGGGAGAAAATGTGAAGAAGAGTTAAGAAAAGAGGGTAGAAAGGAGAGGGGAGAAATGGAGAGAGACACTGGATAGGCTTGAGAGAGAGGAAGAGGGGGAAGAAAGAGAGAGAGACTGGGCGAAGGAGAGCGGAGGTAAATGAGAAAGTGAGCAATGGAAAGGGACGCTGAAAGAGACTGGAGGTAATGTGATATAGAGAGAAGAGAAAGGGAGAGAGGAAGAGTAAACGATCAAGAGGGGAGAAAGAAAGAGTAGAAAATTTGAAGAAGAGAAAGGGAGAAAGTAGAAGGAGAAAAAGAGAGAGTGGGTGAGGGGAGAAAGGTAGTAAGGAAGAGAGACAGACTGAATGATTGAGAAGGGAGATATAAAGAGGAGCAAGTGAGATCGAGAGTATAGCTGTGAGAGAGTATAATTTTGATGAAAGAGGAGGTAGAAGACAGTGTAAAGGAAGAGCGAGAAGGGAGAAATATTAAAAGAGAAGAAGAAAGACATTGTGAAGGGCAGACAGAAAGAAAGAGAAACGCGCAATCTGACGACGAAGGGGGGGGGGGGGGGGGCAATACATATTTTTGGTTAAAGGGGGAAGGCAGAGAGATACTTGAAGGGAAGAATGTGAATTATGCGGACGCTAAGAAATAGTCTGGAATAAAGACTAACTTTGCAGCTGACACGCGACTTCGATCGTTGCTCAATAAAATAGCTGTAAAAGAGGTAAGATAAGTTTATGTTCACAAATGACTGGGTTTTTTATTATGAATTTGACTCATGTGTAATTTAGGGTAACGTTTGTGTCATTTATGGAGTCAATAGTCTGACAATCAAAGCTTGAACTTCGGTGTGATTGAAACGAGTGGAACCAGTCCCACCAATTCTATTTCACGTTAGTAAGC
Organism: Strongylocentrotus droebachiensis; assembly: GCA_035222895.1. Classification (NCBI taxonomy): domain Eukaryota; kingdom Metazoa; phylum Echinodermata; class Echinoidea; order Camarodonta; family Strongylocentrotidae; genus Strongylocentrotus; species Strongylocentrotus droebachiensis. The sequence continues at coordinate 40,765 of JAVYIG010007008.1, read as the reverse complement.
TCAAAACGTACACGTATGTGACTCGTGAGAGGAGAAATGAAATGGAAGGGGATCACTCGTTATACTATACAACACAGCCATAGGCTGATACTGTAACTTCATGTATCTAAAGTAGAGGCAACTTTTACTGCTGTGCTCATAAAAAGGAAATGAGTTGAAAGTGAACTTTGCCTTTTTATGGCTTTTTCAAATGATTATTTGCTGAAAAAAAATTGATTGATCATTGAGATATCAGGTCATCCTTCAAGTTTCAACTCCCCCTATTTGTATTTGTTTCAGATTATACTAGCCTAGATCTAGTCAAACTTAGAATACACCGTCACCCACTCTTCTGCAAATTGCAAAAAATAGTTCAGGTTCATTTTTTAACGAAGCACCACTCAATGAAACGACCAGAAGTTTCAACAGGATCACCTCACACTTCCGTATACAGGGGCTCGTTCCTAGAAACCAACGGCAAGACAGTCATAACTTTATCCGCCAACTACGGAGATGTCTCTGATCTTCCTAAACCGTTTCACGAAGAGCTTACTAGCTAGTATCTCGTGAGATCGATACTATCGGCGAGAAGAGGAGCTAAAACTTAGCCTTAGTCGCAATTCCACCGGATTATTATAAAATTAATATTAGATCTAGGGAAAATGCAATTATTTAAATGAATTAGTAATAATAAAGATTGAAAATGATACCAATAAATAAGAGATGCAATATACTTCCAAATTTGTGTAGATTGTACAATAGAAGTTCTTGTAACATATAATTGTGAGTATTTCATTACATGACTGGTGAATCAGTTTGGTTCTTGAGATGGGTACCCCCCGGATAATTTAGTTTGATAGTTTATAAAAATACACCAATATATTATTCTTAGAAAAATACGATGTAATGAAGTTTGTGTTCAATATTTTAGGTATCAGTTGAATAATCTAATGACAAAATTTCAACATTCTAAAGTTTAAAACACATATTTTAAACTGTGCATTTTACACATTTGAAGATAGAATTTATCTCGAAAGCAATATGGGTCTGAAAACTAAAGAATATATTTCAAACTATGGCTTGCCTGCTGTGGCAAAATAGCTATCCCTTCGACGATTTTACAATGTGGAAATAAAGGCGTATAATCAGTTTATTTAAGTGGGAAAATCCTTAAATACAGACATGGCATATTTTCATGAGATTGTCAAATACAAAAAACGATAACTCACTGTTTAAGTGAATGTGTTGAAAAATCATAGTTGGAGGATTTATTGTCCTATTTTGCCAGCCATAGTCTACCCAATAAATGATATGTGATGGCGCTACCCATCGACTAAATAGTTATGACAGAGATACGACGGTGTCAGAGGCGTCATAACTCCTTAGTCAGGATGTTGTCGTTGATCTTGGCAAAGAGGGCTTGGTGAAACACGTAGCGGACAAGTTGCTCACTAACGCTGATTTAGTCAAGAAGTTAGACTTATGACGGTTTGTAGGAACAGGCCCCTGATGCTGATGCTGAAAGTAAATTATTGCTCACTTTTCTTTCCTTCTCAACTCTCAAGCATTGGCATTGCTGTGTATATTGTTCTCCCATATTAAACCTTGGATTAGTTCAAATGATTCATTTTCTCTCTCTCTCTCTCTCTTTAGGTTTATGGTGGCTGTGTTCATAACTTAGATAAAGAATAATGGCGTCTCTAACGTGTAGCAATCAACATGTTGCCATCGCAAGTGGGTCTAAAGTGAAGGTGATTTCATACAGGTAAGTTTGTGAAACAACTGGGCGGTGTTTCACAAAGACTAAGATCGACTTTAAGTTACACTTACCTATGGCAGGCCATTCATGCCACTCTTTGCTCTCACCATTTACTGGCGTTGGTCTCTCAAGGGAAGTACAAATCATGGTCACAAATCTACAGAATTTACATTGTTTTGATAGTTCATTATTGAAGGAAAAAAATATCTAAAAGGTTTACTTTTAAAAGTTAGACCATATAATTGATTGATTTATGTCCTTGCTAATAATCTATTCTAATACTGCATCTGCAGGGGCGGGGAGGGGTGGGTCTTTCTTCTTTTTTTGTTACATTTCTTTTCTAAGTATTGGCACAAGTTAAACATAAAAAAATAATCCTTGAAAAAACAAGACTATGTATAGACCCAGTGCTTATGGAGAAAACTGTTGTATTGTACTGAAATCGGAATTACAGAATTTAGCAGTCAGCATCTGATAAGATTTAAACCTCAAATCCCCCCCCCCCCCCAAAAAAAAAAAAATAATAATAATAATAATAATAATAATAATAATAATAATAATAATAATAATAATACATAAGTAAATAATTAGTTAAATAATTGAATAAATAAATAATAAAAACATTTTTAAAAATATCTTGCATTAGCATTGTATCTTTCTTTTCATTTTTTTTAATTGAATAGTGATCCAAGCCAGGTGGTGGTGTTTGATTTGAAGGGTAAACCCAAGGAGACGGACGAGAAAACGAGTGAAAAGAAGAAAGAAGAGAAGAAAGCTGAAGAGGAAACAGCCGCAGGAATGTAAGAAAGAACTTGGAAAGAAGTTTTTAGCTGTAAATATTCAAATTTGTAGCTGGTATGATATTGATTAATGTCATGTATGAATAAATGGAGGAATTCGCTCCAAATAAAAATTTAAAAAAAATATCCTTTGTGATCATAAATCTGTGTGAGGAAGGAAATGTTGTTCTCTAGAAGAAGGAGAGAAAGAAAGAAAACAACATTTTAAATGAGATTTACACTGATATTTTAGGTTTATAAATTACTTGGATAAACATGTCTCTTGAAGTTTTATATACCGTAGACTTTTCATCTCTATTTACTGCTTTTCTTTCTCTTCCTCTCTCTATCTCTCTTTCTCTCTCTTCCTCTTTCTATTTCTCTCTCTATATGATATATTATCTTTCTCTCTCTTTTTTTCTTCTCTCTTTTCTTCTTCTTTTTATTTCTCTCTTTCTCTTTATCATGTACTTCCTTTCTATCTTTTCACTCTTTATGAGAAACAATTTATTTCATGATAGCCTAACCGATCAAACATCAGATGTTGCAGAGATGTCATAAATTCATTACCAGACCTTCATTTCTAAGGAGCGCGATCGCGCCGGCGCTCCTACAGCGCTCCTAAAAAATAATCAGGAGAGTTGTTTACAGCGCTCCTTGGTTTCAATGTTTCCTTCAGTTAAAAATCCCGTTTAGGGTGCATGTTTGTGGCCGATCGCAGTAGGAGCAAATTTGAAGAAATTATCTTTTTAACTGTTGTATAGGCCTAACGAATGAAATAAGATGTAAAAATGTCCTTAGACATTCGACAGCTGAAAGTGACACGCTCAGCTCAGTTGCGCAACGTGCGTTCACGAAATCAAAATCGTTCCTCGCACACACACTCTCGCCACTCTTGGTGGGAAGCTGTCGGGCTAGAGGTTTGCCAACGAAAGCGATGCACCTTCGGAGATTTGCAGCGCGTAATTTTAACGGGACTCGAAACGTTCGACGTGGGAAGCTGGCGGGGTAGCTTTCTGCCAAAACAAACCTAGGTCGGCTGGTGGCAAAATGAGATTAACTACGATCGAGAACATCGTAGGTGTTCTTCACTTATTAATAAGATAATTCTAAATCCTATTTGAGATGAAATAATAAACTAGACCTACAAACAAACCTCGATAGATCTCTAATGACTATTTGAATGCTTGTTTATTTCTCCATTTGACGATTTGTTTTCTTGATCCTGGCCTTCGAGTTATACGTACGTACGTGCGTGCGTCCACAGCATGCACCATATCAAGCGATCACATCCGAGCGCACGTGCGCTAGCGCCTATATCTTATAACGAAGGGCCCATTTTCACTAAATACGAAGCTAGTAGAGAGCTCGTGGGCGGCAAACTGTTCGTGATTCGTGTATTTTTACTGTTCTAATAATTTATGGGCGCATTTTCACAGAAAACACTTGCGCCTTGCCGTCTAGTTTTAGATGATTATGGGCGCAATTGGTGGTTTTATGAGCGCAAATTTCGAAAAAAGGGCACGTCCAGTTGGAAAAAAAGGCACGTAGGCCAGTTTGAAAAAAAGGGCACAGCCTTTTTGGCTGTGAATTTATCTTTTTTTGGGAGGGCACCGCGGCCAGTCATAGGGGCATCGACGGCCTGGCCGTCGATGGCCGTCGATTAATTTAAGACCTGTGATGATAATTGAGTGTACTGCAGTAAATTGAAACTTCAATAAGTGAAACAACACGGTTGTCGGTCAGTTAACACTTGTTTGATATGTATTTTATTACAGCATTTTGAGCCCACACACAATAATACAAGGTAAAAACATCAATTTTCAAATTGAGCTCCTCACTCTTTCCAGGAGAGTTATTTGAGGAGCTCAATTTGAGCTCCTTGGCAAAACAAGGAGTGGGATTAATAGAGCTCCACCAAATTCTAGAAATGAAGGTCTGCATTACATTTGATATGATTGCTATATTCTCTTCTCTAACGACCCTCTGCTTTTCTCTCTCTTCCTCTTTCTATTTCTCTCTCTCTCTATCCCACTCTCTTTTTTCTATTTCTCTTTCTCTTGTACTTCCTTTCTACCTCACCTTCGTCTTTCACTCTTGATGTGGAGCCATTTGCTGTGATGATAGCATAACAAATATCAAAGTCACCCATACAATACCAAATTGGCAATGCAGAAATATTGATGCAACACCTGTTATCTGATTTATATTTTTCTTTGCTAGCGACCACCGTGTTCCGACAGGGCGTGTTCTGGCTACAGCCTTCTCCCTGAGTGGTGCACACTTTGCAGCGTGCACAGATGACAAGGAGCTGACAATCTGGAGCACAGAGCCAAGCTGGAAGAAGCTTTGGACAAGGTAGGGAGATGAGAAGATAAGAGAGGAGAGGAGAGGAGAGGAGAGGAAAGGAGAGGAGAGGAGAGGAGAGGAGAGGAGAGGAGAGGAGAGGAGAGGAGAGGAGAGGAGAGGAGAGGAGAGGAGAGGGGAGGGGAGGGGAGGGGAGGGGAGGGGAGGGGAGGGGAGGGGAGGGGAGGGGAGAGGAGAGGAGAGGAGAGGAGAGGAGAGGAGAGGAGAGGAGAGGAGAGAGAGGAGAGGAGAGGAGAGGAGAGGAGAGGAGAGGAGAGGAGAGGAGAGGAGAGGAGAGGAGAGGAGAGGAGAGGAGAGGAGAGGAGAGGAGAGGAGAGGAGAGGAGAGGAGAGGAGAGGAGAGGAGAGGAGAGGGGAGGGGAGGGGAGGGGAGGGGAGGGGAGGGGAGGGGAGGGGAGGGGAGGGGAGGGGAGGGGAGAGGGGAGAGGGGAGGGGAGGGGAGGGGAGGGGAGGGGAGGGGAGGGGAGGGGAGGGGAGGGGAGGGGAGGGGAGGGGAGAGGAGAGGTGGGGAGAGAGGTGGTAGAGCAGAAGGGGGAGGAAGAAGTAAAACAAAAATAAAGAGGGAGGAGGTAGAAGAGAAGAGAAAAGAAGCAAAGAGGAATTAGTTAAAGGAGAGAGAGAGAATGAGACGGGTTGATGAAGATTACAATTTGCTTTGTTTTGTAATTTTATTTTTACAATTTGCTTGTGTGCTGATAAAGGCCGTTTTGAAGCACCAATCATAGGGTAAACTTCTTTTTTAAAACTTTTAAAACCCTATCTGTGCCTCCAACTTCATACAAATTTATAAAATACAGAATTTCAGGAGACAGATATATTGACAATAGTTCCCATTTTGTTTGCATTGAACACAAAGCTCATGAATGAATCTATTTATTTGGATGAGACAATTTGATTTGATTGCATCTTTTGTTTCTGATATACCTACAGGACAGTGGTGAAGCGCTGCATGGCTGTGACCTTTGATAGCAGTGAGACTGCCCTCTATGTTGCCGACAAGGCAGGGGACGTCTATCGGTTCGAGATTGGAGATGAGAATAAGGAGCACACCCTGATCCTCGGACATGTATCCATGTTATTAGATGTGGTAAGAAAAGCTAATTATTGGTATATATTCACTAGTGACTGACTCCTTGGGACATTAATGGTGCACCAAAACATATACGCATGACTGGATCTATTGCTTTCTTTGCCGTCCAATATTGCCTTTCTTTATGAATTTAAGTGTAAACTTAATCATTCAAACCAATGTTTGCTCCAGGAAGCTGTTAGGAAGCTTTGTCAATGTCTTTTCATATAGAGCAGTGATTTTCAATATCTGAGCAAGAGCAAAGCAATTGGTCTACTTGGGACTCTCCGCACAGGACTGCAATTTGCTTTTGGCTTTGTTTTCATACAGTACCATGTATCACTCTTTATCAATATCCTACCATGGTTGTGATATTATGTTAGTCAGTTCCATACAATGTTATTTATGTTATATCTGTTATTCAGGTAGTATCACCCAATGATAATTTCATCATGACGGCTGAGAGAGATGAGAAGATACGAGTCGGCCATCTTCATATTGCATACAATATACATGTTTAGACCCATTCATTGCTCTTGGGTGTTCTATTTTCCTTCAGTCCCATCCATTGCTCTTGGTGCAATGTTTTTCTTCAGTCCCATATATAGCTCTTTGTGTTATATCTGTTTAATATTCAGGTAGTCTCACCGGATGATAACCTCATCATGACGGCTGAGAGAGATGAGAAGATCAGAGTTAGTCATCTTCCTAATGCATACAATGTACACACCTTCTGCATGGGGCACACAGAGTGAGTAAACAATGATCCATTCTGGGGGGTGTTTCACAAAGATCCTAAGTTGAGCTTAACTCTAAGTTGGACTTAAAGTTATGGAGAGCCATTTGTAGCCTTGAAATTAAAAATATTTAAAAAAGAAAAATTGAATATTTCTGACTTTTTATAAATTCCACATCAAGAACATGAAATCTCCTTCAATAGAAAATATAAATGATTTGATTCAACATTTGATGCCTTTTGAAATAACTTTTTCAAAATATTTTCATAGATGCTAACGGCTTTCCATAAATGTTAAGGCCAACTTAGAGATAAGTTCAACTTAGGATCTTTGTGAAACACCACCCTGGCCCTGTTTTATCAAACTTATTATCAATGACAAGTTACAATAGCTGGTAGATCTATAAGCTACTGAAATTGTGGCTTTTGATTGGCTGAGAGAAAATTTGTCTTAGGGATTCAGAATTTGTAATTGATAACAAGTTTGATGAAACATGGCCTAGGAAATTTGACCAAATTTTCTGGTTTTGCTCAAAAACTTAAGATCCCCCCCAAAAATGTACTGGATTCTTCAGCAGAAAGCGCAACCATACATGTACTTACCGGTAGTTACTTTCCTAAATGCATATATGGTACAGTATTGCTTGTAATAAAGTAGATGCATTAACACCTAGTCACACCAAAGTCTATTGGGATAATGCATGCAGTCACATGTGACACAGTGTGAGAGTGTCTACTTTATTTCAAGCAATACTGTACACAAACATCGTGCCTATTACATTCAAATTTAGTACAGAGAAACCTGTATGTAAAGACCGCAGCAGACAAGAGAGGTGGTCTTTATAGACAGGTGGTCTTTCTATACAGGTGGTCGCTAAAGCTGGTTTGATTGTATTTTAAAAAGTAAAATCTATTTTCATAGGACACTTTCCTATATTATCTGGTTTTGTTGAATAAATTTTGACTCAGAGCCGTAAACAAATATGCTTTTGCGACTGATTGATCTCATGTAATGCACTGTGCCTCCCATCAACTGCCCCATAAAGAAAACTCTTAATCATCAATTTCCCTTACCAAAGACTCTCAGAGAGACTTGGGAATACTTATCTTGCTGTATATCCACACATTAATGGCATTTCCATGAAATCCTGTTTCAGCGATTTATTAATAACAAACTGCACATGGAAACTGCTGACGGTTTGTCTTTAACTAATCCGATTGGTCTCTATTTTCTCTCCTTACCATACAGGTTTATCAGCAGGCTAGCCATGTTTGGATCAGATCATCTTATCTCCTGTGCAGGGGTGAGTGAGTACATGTTCAGGATTAAAGACGCATAGTAATGGGCTCTCATGGGGAACTTGACACTGTTTGGGTGTTCACCCAATAACAGGTGTTGTCAATCACCAGGATTAGCCTTCAGTTTTTATGATCAACAAGCCTTATGTAATGCTGTGCAATTTCCAGCCCCCCCCCCCCCCCTCGTATGGTAAAGCCATTTATATCTTTTCCCTCTCCTGAAGGCTCTCCGAGAGACTGGGGGGTATTTCTTGATAGGCCTACGGGTTTGCTGTGTGCAGACTTGTACACACGTGGTGTCAGCGAACTATGGCCTTCCGCACATGGAAACTGAAACCCCACTCCCTTGAAAGCCCCACTGCACTACTTATAGCTACTTGCGCCCTCTATATAGCAAAAAATGCCTAATCGATGCCTGTTGGTTCCCCATGATCCTCTTTTTCTTATGTTAATTGAGAGCATATTTGATGAGATAACCACCTGTCAGTGACCTTGCAGGGAGGTATAATCCCCCTGACCAACCTAGTGCAGAGGGGCTTTAAAAGATTATAATTCAACAGTATACATCAGCGACATTCTTGACGTCGTATCTATTCTTTCTCTTTCTTCATCTCAAACAGGACTCAACTATGATAATGTGGGACTACAGGGAAGGAAAGGAACTCTGTAGGACCTCCTTTGAATGGGCCAGACCTTCAACGGAAGAACGTGGCCAGAAAAACGAGGCCACCGTGACGTGTATATCCTGCTCGAAGGAACACAATCTTGTTGCTGTGACTGTATTAGAGTGAGTGACTTCTTATGATGCATGCGATGTATTGTTAAGGTTAATTTCCATGTGGTCCAATGCTGATGTTTGTTTACATAGTCTATCTATTCTATATCTGGTCAAAAATCATTGCCTAAGTCACCCATTTATGTGGTGGTGGTTATTTTACCTGACTGCTAAGAAAGCATAAATGCTTGCTATTAAGCAACCAGAGGACCGTATAGGTGATGCAACATTTACTCCTGCAATTTTGCTCTAGGCTTCCTGAGATAAGTGTTTAGCAATGACTTTAATGTTAGAGTTAGAGTTATGGGTAGGTTTAGGTGAAGTGATATGTCTAAGGTTGAAGTTAAGAATTATCTTAATTGGCCATGGAGCAATTGTCGCAGAAGAAAGAAGAACCCTTCTATTATCCATGTGGTCCAAGTTCCCCCCACATCACTTTATATAATGACCAATTGGGCTACTATCTTTGCACCAATTGCATATTGATGACAGATTTTAACACTACTTACCTAAGTTTTTGAGTGAATTTAAAGATGGTGCATATTTTGACATGTCCTATCCTATTTTCTTCCCTATTTTTAGTCATTCCACTGTCCCGATCTACCACATCAAGACAGAGAAAGATGGGCGTAGGACATTCCAAGAGGTCACTAGGATCGAATGCAAGCATCCTCCTTGGTCTGTGACCTTTGATCCAAGTGGAAGACTACTGGTCCTAGTACCTGACCCTGAGGCACCACTCCTAGTCTTTGTGGTAGAAACGAATGATGAAGGGGTCTTACAGGTAAGATTTCCTTTCAGTACAGGCTTTACAGTCAGACCGCAGCCGGTGCGAAAACCCTCTATTTTATTCAGCACGTATGCAAGAATTTACGTGTCTTGCATACGTAATGAGTAGTGCAGACGGTCTTGCCGATCGGCAATTTTTGCCTTTATAATTGTTCATTTCTCATGAAATGGGTCTTATTTTAAAGATAAGAAGTTGCACTCTCTATATACTTATATGACAATCATGTTAGATATATTTTGGAAACAGATATTTCGCCTTGAAAATGGGGTTTTTCGACGATAAATCTATCTAAAGAGTAGGGCTGATTTTCACATAGAAATCATTCTTGCGTCAAGAAGATGTTATAATCAGCATAAAGCATAAATATTTTTCTTTACAATGATATCAAAATTATTATATTTTACGCTGTCCCAAAGTCAGGAACCAAAAAAGATCACGCTCATGTTCATGAATAATTAAAAAAAGTAGTAAATTTTGCCGATGTGATAATAGAGAGTTCTGATTGGTCAACTACGTCAACTACGTCACATATGTTTCGCTTTGGTTTATTAACATTCTGAATACCACATTTTGGTAACCATGCGTTGTGGCGTGCGCCTGTAATGCACGTGCGCGCAAGCCGTCTTGACAACAATCTAAGGACCCGAGATCAAATACTTCACCTGCCATGTAGAAGATTCTTTTCTACTATAATTCTTTTTTAATCATTTTTCTACTTTTTTTTCGGCTAGTCGATGGCGCGGCGGAGCTCCCTGGAGTTTAATAATCAGTTATGCATTGCCATTGCTCAGACGGCGAGCGTGCACGAGTATGAAATCACACAATTTCGCGCTATCATAAAAAGAACAAATTGGTAATTTCCGGGTTTTTAGGGTCTTAATTACTATGATTACTATGATAAGCTAGCCTGCTGATAAACCTGTATGGTAAGGAGAGAAAATAGAGACCAATCGGATTAGTTAAAGACAAACCGTCAGCAGTTTCCATGTGCAGTTTGTTATTAATAAATCGCTGAAACAGGATTTCATGGAAATGCCATTAATGTGTGGATATACAGTGTGTCTCTAAAAAAAGTAAACCCAACTTCAACGGCAAAAAAATATTTACACATTATTTTTTCATGGTTAGATAGTCCAATAAGTCCTCTGTCCAATTATATCACTTAGGTTATCTGACGCTCATGCATGACTGAGCATGATTCAACTTAGTGAACTGGTGTCAAATCATCACTGTGGCAAGTTATTTCTTGCTATTGTCATGCATTCAGGGCCTATTTGAAGTTAAATTTTTGTCACATGTTAGGCCTATGATTACATAACAACTTCAGCAAAGGTTGTTCCTAACACAGGCACACTTCACATGCTTTCCAAACATGGTACAGTTGACAATTGAGCAGAGAGTATTCCTGGTAACTCGATACCAGGAAACAAGAAGTTTCGTGGAAGTTCAAGATGCTTTTCGGGTGCAGTTCCCCGAGAGGCAGCCTCCAACAAAAAGAGCCATCTGGTACAATGTGAGAAAGTATGCTGATCACGGAACCAGTTTGAACAGGAATAAAGGACACTCTGGCCACAGACGAACTGGGAGGTCTGCTGAAAACATCCAAGTGGTAAGAGAGGCCATCCAAGCCAACCCACGCATAAGCACCAGGAGAAATGATACTGGAATACCACGCGCAACTTTTAACAGAATAGCAAGACTGGATTTGCATCTCCATCCATATCATGTTCATGTTCAGCACCAACTTCTACCAGCTGATTTTCCCAGACGACTTCAATTTTCACAATGGTTTGTGAACCGGTGCAACCGAGATCGACAGTTCCTCCAGTTTTTTACCATCGGGGATGAAGCAACGTTTTCCATGGATGGAATGGTAAACACCCACAATGAGCACGAGTATGCTGAACTCCATCATCCACCGGGATATGCTTTTAATAAGAACATGAGCAGGGAGAAAGTGAGTTTCTGGATTGGTCTTTGTGGCAATGGTTCATTGGTGGGACCTTACTTTTTTGAAGGCAACATCAATGGCAGGGCGTACCTTGACATGCTGAACAATTTTATTGTGCCTGAGATGGAACAGATCTTCCCCCGACAACGACGTGGAGCATTCCGCAGGGCCTGGTGGGCTCAGGATGGGGCCCCAGCCCACAGACTTATTGCTGTGAGGAATCGTTTGACTGAACTCTTTGGCAATCGCATCATTGCTCTTCATTTCCCAGTTGAGTGGCCTGCACGTTCACCAGATCTGACACCATGCGATTTCTTTCTTTGGGGGTATCTTAAAGGAAAAGTGTTCCAAACCCCACCGGCCACAATTCAGGAGCTGAGGCAACAGATAACAGGTGAAGTGAACCGATTACGACAAGATCAGGGAATGATCAGGCGTGCTGTCAGGGACATGAGGAGGCGTTGCGAGCTTTGCATGGAAAGGAATGGCGGTCATGTCGAGGGTACACATCCCTAAGCTATGCTTGTAAGAAATCAGACATTTCCTATGTCATTTGATTGATGAACTTCCAGTGCAATTCTAACTTGCCACAGTGATGATTTCACACCCATTCACTAAGTTGAATCATGCTCAGTCATGCATGAGAGTTACATAACCTACGTGGTTTCATTGGACAGAGGACTTATTGGACTATCTAACCATTAAAAATAATGTGTAAATATTTTATAGTTTTCTGAAAATTTGCCGTTGAAGTTGGGTTTACTTTTTTTAGAGACACACTGTACAGCAAGATAAGTATTCCCAAGTCTCTCTGAGAGTCTTTGGTAAGGGAAATTGATGATTAAGAGTTTTCTTTATGGGGCAGTTGATGGGAGGCACAGTGCATTACATGAGATCAATCAGTCGCAAAAGCACATTTGTTTACGGCTCTGAGTCAAAATTTATTCAACAAAACCAGATAATATAGGAAAGTGTCCTATGAAAATAGATTTTACTTTTTAAAATACAATCAAACCAGCTTTAGCGACCACCTGCATAGAAAGACCACCTGTCTATAAAGACCACCTCTCTTGTCTGCTGCGGTCTTTACATACAGGTTTCTCTGTACTAAATTTGAATGTACTAGGCACAATGTTTGTGTACAGTATTGCTTGAAATCAAGTAGACACTCTCACACTGTGTCACATGTGACTCACATTATCCCATAGACTTTTCATCTTTCGAACGAATCTCAAAGTGGACAAATTTATTTTGTCCCAAAGTCAGGAACCAAAAGTGAAATTCCCGGGTCACAACAGCAGTTGAAATGTTACAAAAATAACGTCAATAAAAGTTGTGAAAAATTATTGTTTACAAATTGCGAAATATGGCAAATTACATATCAAACTGATGCTGAAAATCTCGAGAGTGACTTTCCGTTGCATGCTGCCATGTTGAATGAAGTTAACGACCAAAAACGCAGCTACATGTACACCCCTACAAATCTCACTGAAAAGCGCATGGAAATTCAGCAGACGTAAATGTTATGTGATCGCCAGATATCGCTGAATAAAAATCAGCTTTCAGCCTCATTAACGCGCGCGCTGCGGTCTGACTGTTTAGTTGATGTTATTCTTTTGATTTGTATTGGATTACCTCTTACTGAACTTGGGTATCAGTTTATTCTTTGTATGAGCAAGAACAAGAAATGGGAATTTTATTCTTCATTGGCTAGCTCCCTCGTAGCGAGCTCTCAGTTGTTGTGATTTACATCATCAATGTATTTTGCCATGCATTTGCTCATACTGGTACTTTTATTTACATTCTAGGTTACGAAGGACCTGTCAACTGAGGGCAGTGCAGCACTTCTGGCCCAACAGCTACAGCAAGACTGGGAGTTCTTGAAATGTAAGTACAGGATATGATGAGGATAATAACGATGATATCATCATCATCTAGTGCCTTCCCTTCGGAAGGGGTTGGCGGCTATGCACCTCCATCGCTTTCTGTCGTGTACCCTTGTTCTAACCTTGTGTGACATCGTCAAAGCAAGTGGTTCGCTGTCTACAGGCCTGATAAAAACCCGATTTAAATCGGTTTCCCGATTTTTTTTTTATTTTTCCCGATTTTTTCCCGATTTTTTTTCTTCTTCCCGATTTATTAAAAAAAAAAAAAAAAAAAAAAAATTGTTTTTTTTTTTTTTTTTTTTCCAACAATTTTTTTTTCTTCTTCCATATTTCATCCTGATTTTCCTGATTTCCCTCTTATTTTCTCTATTCTTCCCTATTTTCCCCTATTTTTCCCCTATTTTTCCCAATTTTCTTACTCGAAAGGGGGGAATGTTGTTAGATGCCATTTTTTCCCCCGCGAATCCTCTTTTTTTTGTTTTACTCGAGCGGGGCGTGGTTGAGGGGAAAACAAAAAACCTATTTTTTTTTTAGTGCTCACTATCACCCCTGTGTCTACCCCTTTCTCGTTTACCCTCTACCATTCCTTCCACCAAGATCTTCTGCAATCATCCTCCTCTCATCACATGACCAACATACGCTAGTTTTCCCTTCTGCACTGCGTTAATGATGATAATGATTATGCTAATTGGTAATGATGATATTCGTATCTACTTTATTTTTTAAATGCCAAAGTATATCTTGGGCAATTTTATTTGATTTGAAATTTGGTGCATCGTTCACTGTTCAGTAAACATAGAGGTTAGACCTGGGGCCTGTTTCACAAAGCCTTTTTCCAATGACAAATGACAAATATCAGTGACAAATCTGCTAATAACCAATCAGAAGCAAGGATTTCAGTAGCTTATAACAACAACTGTCATTTGTTACTGATGACAAGTTTTGTGAAACACCCCCCTGATCTACTGACTTTCTTATCTTCCATGTGACCACAGGTTCTTGCGATGTCCTGAGTGTCTTCAAGGGCCTGCACAAGGTACCGTTCGACAACATGTCGGACTACCTCCAGCGCAAACAGGAGAGGATGGACAACGACCAATCAAAGAAAGGCCCGCGGAGGAGAGCAAGGCGATGGAACAAGAGCAAAAAGCGGCCCATAGAGGGCGCTACAGGCAATGGTGATGCTGCTAAAAGGACAATGCTGGAAGACGAAGAGGATGAGGAAGAGGATGTTGATGAGATGGAGGCAGTCGAAGCAAATTCATAGCCACCCAGACAAGGAAAGGCCAGAGAAGGAGAGCAAGGAGGATGAACAAGGGCAAGAAGCGGCCCATAGAGGGCGCTACAGATAATGGTGATGCTGCTAAAAGGACTATGCTGGATGACGAGGGTGATGAGGAGGAGGAGGGCGAAGAGGAGGTTGATGGAAATGATGATGCGGGTGGGATGGAGGTGGTCGAAGCAAATTCATAGTCATAGCAAAAATGGATGTACTTATCTCATCCGCTATTGTCGACTTGAGGACAGCTAAAAAGGACTATGGTAGATGAGGAGGAGGATGATGAAGAGGAGGAGGAGGAGGAGGTTGATGATGAAAATGATGATGCGGATGGGATGGAGGTGGTCGAAGCGAATTCATAGTCATACCAAGATAGACGACAGTCAACTCGTCTATAGCGACCACCGAAGGGAAACACAAAAAGTGGTCTTTGTAGACGGGTTCCTTGGGTACATGTTTTAATGAGAAACTATTTTCAAGGGAAACAAAAAATGTGGTCTTTGTAGACAGGTGGTCAGTAAAAAGCAGGTTTTACTGTACTTATCTCGTCTCCTCTATTGTCGACTTGAGGACAGATAATGGATTTAAAGAGAGAGGGCACGGGCTTTCAAGAGGAATTTATTGACGCTTGGATCCCAGGAGCAGGAATTACCAGACTAAAGCACTTTTACAAAGTGAATAAAAGGCTTGCCAGCATCCTTGTCGGGATAATTTGTCTCCATCTTAATTTCTTCATGCTTAATGTTACCCAGGATGTTGTGTACTCGCAAGAAATCCAGCTAGGACTTTAAAGGTATTACAAAGTTTTGGTATGGGGTCATGAATTTGGTTCAAATTAACATATTGGAAGCATATGCGTTCCTATAATATTCATTGATCGTTGTCACGGTTGAAATCGAGTCATAATGTTGTGAAATTACAAATAATAAACTCTTATGTTGTATAGCTCCCTCTCAAGGTCAAGATATTAATTTAGCTATGAAACAATGTTTCTTGACTAAAATCGACCGATTAGCTATTCCCGTTTGGAAATTATATATCACAACTACATATTCTAAGATTTTCATGGTCGCAGCTACCATTGTACGGCCATAGGCGCTATTTGAAATTTATCAAAATTTACCGGGAGCACCGTTAAATTTTTATATTCAATTTTTCTCGAAAACAGAAGTGTTTTAGGGGCTAATTTTTTTAGTGCTTATAATACATCCACAGGGGCATCAAAATATATCAAAATTGTAAAGATTCACTATCCACCCAATTTTCAAAATTTCCCCAAACTTTGTATTACCTTTAACATGTAACAATGTTGAAAAAGAATCGTGATGATAATGATGAACAGCGATTAGATTAGTAATGAGACTTATGTGGATAGAGGAAGCTTTAGATGAGATCTGAACTTAAAGGCATCGTTTAACAATGTTTCCAGTTTAGAAATCTGAGATGCATGGCCCTACGTGTTATCAGTGTCTGTGATATGGTGTAATATTGAAGCCCTGACAAAATTGTGCTTCAAAATGATCATGAAGTGCCTCAAAAAAGTAAAAATCTTTGAGTGACCAGTTTTACCATATTCATTTTCCCCAATAGAATGTAGTGTTATAGAAACCGTTAGGAAAAAGAAAAATGAAATTTTGATTTTCGATCATAAATATCTTGATAATCAGGCAGGCGATTGGCTTGTAAAATTCATGAGATTCCTGACTGACTTAAAGGATTATAATTTTGATTGCAGCATGAGCTAAATCCAGGATTTTGTTTCAGAATCTGAGGCAATGTTTATACCAAGTCCCTTAACGCATGGATCGGTCAAATGAAAATCCATATTTCAGCTCCAATATGATGGCAATGATGAAAACGATGTCATTGGATCATTTAAAGTAGTTTACTCCCTCCTCCATTATCTTAGCTTATCTTAGGCAGCACAACTTTTAACAAACAGGAGCGTTATACCCGTTGGATCAGTGTTGTAGTGATTGCCAACTTCATGAGCATCTTTAACTACATTTTTTTCACACATCTCCAATTTTATGTAAATAATAAGGCCCCCAGCATTATGTTATGTCATAAATTACTATAATTTATGCAAATTATATTTTGTTGATGATTTAACATAGTGATTTGTATCTCATGCAAATGTTTTCAAATGGACCGAAGCCCCTGTCTTATAAAGAGTTGCGATTGATCCAAATCAATCGCAAGTCCTCCAATCAATCACAATTTCTTATGTACATACTTGCGATTAAAGTTGTGATTAATATCAACTCTTTGTAAGACGGGGCTCAGGTGAATAAATAAACTGGAAAAAAATGGACCTGGTAAATACTTACACTGAAAACAAATCATTAAATTTCATTTCATTTCTTATATATGTTAGTGTCCTATTTTTGTATTGTATTGTAGTTAATTCATTAATATCAATTTTCGTATTTGATGATGATAATGTGATGGCGAGATAACTATCTGTATCAAAGATAGGCATTGATAAGGGTGGTGTTGATAATGATACTGATGATGATAACGATGGTGATTAAGACATATACCATTCCCAATCCTCATATGCTAAACCTACACAGGACTTAATGGAGTAAATATTGCCAAAGCAAATGAAATGTTGTAAGAGAAAATATCAGCTCACTCTCTGCTTGCATCGCAACACATCACACAACACATCACCGACATCTCGCAACATAACTAGTTTTCTTTCCTCTTGCTAACATAAACTCCTCTAAAAAAAAATTCTGCACTTCATGTTTCAGTGTTGATATCTCTCGGTCTCTATATCATCATTGTTGATGTTGGCATCATTGAAAAGCCCGTTTATTCCCCTTTACGATAGTGACCCATTTGCACTGATTATGTAATCATGGAATGTGTAGTACACATGAATACAGGGCCAAGTCAAAAGTAAAATGTTGGAAAATGCATTGATAATTCTTCATTTGTTTGGAGGATGGATTATATTGTGTTTTGAAGAAATAAAAGTATATTTTGCAACATTTCATGTTTGACTTGGACCCCTATTCAGGTGTACCGCATTCCATGATTACAAAATCTTTACAAATGCAGCATTTGGCCTTTACAAATAAGATGTTGTATTGCCCTTTGCGACCGACCCAAAAATGTTGACATCTTCAGTCGGCTTTTTATTTTTTTTAACCGTTTTTTTAGAAAAAAAAATGTATTCAAGCATTCAAAACTGAGGAATATCAGCCCAAAGAGGGAGTAAACAAATAGAGATCTTCGACCGACCCATGTTTTGGCACCTAACATCGGGCAATACAATTTTTTTTTTTAGGCCTTATTGTAAAGGGGAATAAAGTTGCTTTTCAATGATACCAGGGGGGTGTTTCATAAAGAGTTTGTAAAGTTACGCATGACTTTACGAACGACTTGTATATGAAGTGTCAGATAGGATGCCCAATTTTTTTTCTGATATTTCCAATAACCTCAATTAAATTATGGCAAAAAATATACTTTGCATTAAAAATGTTTGTTATAATAAGAATCTACATCTGCACTGTTCAACTTAATAAATAAAAATCAATAATTATTGAGCATCCCATTTGGCTTTTCATATACAAGTCGTTTGTAAAGTCATGCGTAACTTTACGAACAGCTTTATGAAACACCCCCCAGCATCAACTAAGATAATATAGTAACGAGAGATATCAAAGCTAAAACTTAAATTGCAGAACTTTTTTTTTGAGGAGTTAACATTGCCTCTAAACCACTTTCTTCCCCGCTATATGCATAAAATAGAAGCATCCTCAGCACATTATGAAGCAAAACAAATTACAAGCTTTTTAGATGAAAAATCTGTTCAGTTTATTACGTGTAATATTTACAAAAATTTACAAATTTCCCCAAGGAAAGCTTAAACCTCATGTGTAGCAGGAACACACGTATAAGGAATGTTATATGATCAAAATCTTGGGTAGTCAATACACAAATTAATTATTAGAACCCTTGAAGATAGTCCTTGTTGAGTTTTGGTGATGATTTTTAAAAAATATGATTCTGAAGATGCATGTTTTCAGTGAAAAGTGAAATTTTCACTGCACATTGATGACTATAAAGAGAGACAAAGAGAGAAAGAGATGATGAGACAAAGAGAGTAAGAGATGATGAGAGAGACAAAGAGAGAGGGGATGAGAGTGGAGGAGAATGAGCAAAGAAAAGAGACTCAAGAAATGCAACCTTACTGAATGATAAAAGTGTGAGAGGGAGGGAGAGAAAGAGAGCGGGCAACAGTATATGAAGATGGAGGGGGATAAAAACTAAAAGAGGGCTTTCATATGGCAGAGGTAGAATGAAGAAGATCAAGTTAGTGCACCTTGATAAGGCCATCATTCTCAACTACCATCTTCCTCTGACATTCTTGCACCAAAAGGGAATCCCAATTACACCATCACGTAGATAAAATAGTTTTCAATTGCATCTAAGCTGAGATAGTATCTCATGTATCTATCAAGATAGCGCAGTGATAAATAGATTGCAGTTGTATTTGAGACAACCTTTGCTATTTTATCCACCTTCTGCTGATGCATCTGTCAAGGCAGCGCAATGTTTCCTATTGGCCATCTCGATGAGACGGTCTTCGCCATTTCATCACCTTCTCATAATGCCTTTGTCAAGACAGCAGACCGGGCGCAGTGACAAATAGTTCCAGTCACACATGATATAGTCTTGGCTATTTCTCCACCCTCTGTTTCTTTATTGCTTCTATCGCTGTGTCGTCTTGGTTTCCGTGGCCGACGCGGTCATCGAGACAGCGGTCAAAGTGGTGATGGTGTTGATGATGAGGGTAATAGTTTCAAGTCCTGCATAAGTCAGCCTTCGCTATTTCTCAACCTTTTGTTTCTTATTCGCTCTTATCGACGAGATGACCATCCTTTTGGATTCTGTGGTCGTCAAGACAGCGGTCGAGGTGGTGATGGTGGTGATGATGAGGGCGATAGTTTCAAGTCATGCACAAGATAGCCTTCGCTATTTCTCCACCTTCTGTTTCTTAATCGCTCCTATCGATGAGATGACCGTTGTCTTGGATCCCGCGGCCGAGGTGGTGGTCGAGACGCCCGTTGAGGTGGTGATGGTGGTGGTGATGACGGTGATGATGGGGCGCTGCATCAGGGGTACCGGCGCGGGGAGGATTTGAGCGGGGTTGTCCCACTTGCTTTTCCTCTTTTTCTCTTCTTCTGATCCAAGGCAGAAAGGCAACGTGAAAGTAAAAAGTGAAAAATAATGAGGAAGACTCTTCTACTGACATATACATGTATATATATATATATATATATATAGTATACAAATTGGTGAGGCCAAGTTTTCATGACAGGAAAATTGGATTCTTCTGTTTCTTCACATTTAAACATGTAGTTATAGATATTTGAGAATTTTGAAATGAATTCAAGAAATATAAATCAATTTCTAACCATAAATTGATACAACTCCACAATCGAAACAAAAATGACAGCACACACCGCCTCCAAACACCATTATCAAAACTCTCTAGCCCCCAACATCATCAAACATCACATCTCTTCATATCATGGCTGGTATAATGAATTGTGGTTCATGCCGATGGTACCACTTTTCCTATGGTGTTTGTCGCCAGTCACCAACACCATTAAACATCATGAGAAAACCCTAGTCATCAACGCCATCACAAATTTTCGCCAAAGCTCTCCCCATCATGTTAGATGACAGAAAAGTGACACCTGCCAACGCAAATCATTGAAGCTTTACATACCATGGCCGGTACCCTAATTTTGTGGTGGACATCGCTGGTACCACTATTTCCTGTGGTAATTTTCTACAGATATGAACACCATCAAATACACACCATCAAAACTCTACAGCCACCAGCACCATGAGACATCATCATCAAAGCTCTACATACCATGGCCGGTACCCTAATTTGTGGTGAACACCAATGGTACCACTATTTCCTGTGGTTCTTTTTTACGGATATCAACACCATCAAATACACATCATCAAAACTCTACAGCCACCAGCATCACGAGACATCATCATCAAAGTTTTACATACCATGGCCGGTACCCTGATTGATGGTTGAGGTTGATGGTACCGCTACTCC
>JAVYIG010007008.1:0-15000 GCA_035222895.1 Strongylocentrotus droebachiensis | reverse complement strand
ATCAAGTACAAATAAATGTTGTCAGTACTAGAAGTGCTAGCCAAAAGATGACAAAAAGATAACAAAAAAGTAATATTACACTTCAAGTCTTCAGTAGGCCTATTTAGTATTCAAAAGAGTCATTTTTATTTCCAATTATTGGAGGATTTTGAAAAATTATGAAGTTCAACTTCAAACATTTACTTAATTTTGGAGCAATGTCAACAAACAACAATTTTACAACTACAGTCTACTAAGCAGTAAGGGCGCTGGTCCGAGAATAAGGATCGTCTGCATAAACGAGGATCGTCTTAGTAAACGCGGACAGCTGACAGACGTGTCCTAAAAAATAAGATTTGTATTTCCGATCTGCACGTTGGCGTTGCAAAAAACCCAGGCATTGATTAAGATGCTCCTTCCTTGATGCTTTTCACACTAACGATAAATCCTCGGGAAGGCGGACAACCCATAGTCTACAAGTTGACTGCGCACTGGGGGTATTTTATTACGCAGAATCATTTTTTCGCATTGACAGTGCACGGATCAGGAATCCTACACCCGCAGAGCGTCGAAGAAAACAAAAATCTGCAAAAATGAGGACGATCCTTATTGTTTAGGACACGATTTGTCAGCGTTTACGAGGATATCCTCGTTTATGCGGACGATACTCATTCTGGGACCAGCGCCCCTAATGACAAATCAGACATGATACTGGTCTAGACTCTTACCATGCTAACATAAGAATTTTAATATTAGCATTAACTATCACTTGTTCGGCAGACCTATTAATTTCAGTCTCAGACTTTGGCTTTGCTTCCATAAGTTCCGTCTAGCCTACATCAACACACACAACAAACGTCAACATGTCCAAATTCTGAAACGGAGTCCGATTAAAGCCATTCGACACAAGTTCACAACAACTTGAACTAGCCTTTAGAAGCTGATTTTGCTTAATTAAAGTTAACATAACAAGCATGAAAACTATTTGAGGATCTAGACCTATTTCGAAATTGTGCACTTTCCTCTTGGCTAAGTCTGACTTTATTTTGCTTTGGGCTTTGCTACTTCCTCAACCTTAATGACCGAAATAGCCTTCCCCAAAACACCCCATTACTTGTGCATTTGATCAAAACTTCTAACTTCTTTTACGACGCGACGCCGACAATTTACAAATTACGATTCAACATAGACTAACACATATAAATCTAGAAATAGAATCTAGATCTATATGGACAAGTCACAATTAACCTTGCACAAATAACGATCCGAAATGTTGAAAATTAACTACATATAAACAAGATAATTAATGACAATTCACTGCAAAAAAAAATCTCCTTATTACCTTTACTTTATTCCGTCAATAGATCATAGACGATGCATTGATATGATACATTTACGTTCCTCACAACTCGACCATTAAAATATCCGACCCTGCGTGTAGCTCGACCCAGGACCTGTCCACTTGTCTAGCGCAGGGTGATTCCGGATTTTTTGTTTAAATAAATTATAGACCCTAGCTGTTGTGGGGCGCATTTCTATAAAAATGCTAAGGGCACCATTTAATCTCGATAACAGGCCTATCGTCCTTATCAATATATGAGGGCATTATATATGCTGCATTATATTATGCTCCTTCTTCTAGTAAAAAAAAAGAAAGAAAAAAAGAAGTGAGAAACTAAAAGAAGAAGAAGAATTAATTGAAGAAACTAGAAGAAGAAGAAGAAGAAGAAGAAGAAGAAGAAGAAAATACCAAAAAATTGTCCTTCACCAAATAACTCTATAGTTATGATTATAACTACTAGCTCATTTATGGGAATGCCGGGAAAAAGTGTGCAAAAACTGCAGAATAGGGCACGACGGATGGTAATCAAAGATGAACGGCGGTTCCCTAGCCGAGATTTATTTCTTTCTTTGAAAATAGAAAATCTACCAGGACGGAGAGATAATTTTTTTTCTTTTTAAATAAAATTGTTCATGATATCCGGTGGGTATAGAAAGTATTTTAAAATTATAAAGAATATTATTATAGCTTGAGAAATGCTCATAAAATCTTAAAACTGCCACAACCACAAATGAATTTCAAGAAAAGGAGCTTATGTTATATAGTACCATTAAAATGGTTTAAACACAATTTAATTAGGAGCTACCAAAGTTGGGTACACTCAACTGACATGGATGATGGATAGTTCTCATGAATGACAGAAATTTGGTGCAGGCTTAATTTAAGGCTTCAATATTATTTGCTTGTTTCCATTGCAAGGTTAATTCTATATCTGTGTTTTAACTTAAAAGGGTTGTCATGAACCCAGTGGCGGATCCAGGGGGGGGGGGGGCCCGGGGGGCCCGGGCCCCCCCCCTTGAGAAAAAATTCATGTAAAATCACGTGATTTTTACCTTTTTTGGGGGTTGGGCCCCCCCCTGGCGCTCAAGGGGGGGGTGCAAATTGAAAAATTTTCGAGGACCAAAAAAAAAAAAAAAAAAAGTGCTCACTACCCCCCCCCCCCCCCCAACTGAGCGACTTTTCGGTCGGCGCGATTTTCAAATTTTCGGGAGCAAAAAAAAAAAAAAATTGTGCTCACTACCCCCCCCCCCCCCCCCCCCCCCCCCCCCCCCCCCACTGAGCGACTTTTCGGCCGGCGCGATTTTCCAATTTTCGGGAGCAAACAAAAATGAAGAAAGTTGGGCCCCCTCCCCTAAGAAATCCTGGATCCGCGTCTGCATGAACCTACTAATCAGGAGCGATAATAGGTAATTATGCTCGCCAATTATGTTGCACAAAGCAATCTTTCGGTCCATTGGTGTTTATTGTTTATGCAAAATTGCACATGTTGCAAGCGAGTGACCGCTTAGAGAGGCAAAGAAGAGGACACTTTTTATTTTTTATTTTTTTTTACCTCGAAATTTTAAAATTTGACAATTTGCTCCGTTGGGGGGGGGGGGGTAAGGTCACCTGGTTTAGGTCAGTCATGGGGATAATTATTTTTTTTTTTTTTTTTTTTTTAATTAAAAAAAATAAAAAAAATCCAAAGGGGGGGGGGGGGTTTGTACACATAAAAATACCAAAGGGGGGGGTTTAACCCTCCAAACCCCCCCCCCCCTGCGTACGCGCCTGATGCTGACCAATCATCCTTTAATTTAAGAGAGAGAGAGAGACAGAGAGAGAGAAGAAAACTAAAAGATAGACGAAGTTGAAGAAATTATAAACAAACACTTCCAAGCTCTTTTTTCCTAAACCTACTTTGAGCACTTAGGAAATTCAAGTTTTATGAAAGTGAAACATACTTCACAGCCTGGCGTAAACAAGTTTTATATAAAAGTCTGGTATTTCTTTTTTAAAGCATGTAATTATCCTCTAATATATTTACTCTATAGATCCTGTAATTGGTTTTGTAATTGTGGATATAATAAAATTAATTTCAAGAGGATACAAACTAATCAAAACTAACACTAAAAGTTGGTTAAAAGTAATTAAACCTTTGGGTAACATCTTCAAAGCATCAAGTGAAATTAAAAGCTGTAACTTCGATTCATCTTGATTCAACATCTTTAGAGGGTTTTTAACTGTACTTCGATCAAGTCATCTAATAAAAGGAATTGACATTTAGTTAGACACAAGTCATTACAGTTTTTAAGTCATCTCGTTGAGATTCTTCGACAAACTTAAGTACTTTCTGTAGTAATTTGTTGCCTTTGTGAAATTAAATAAAGTTTCTATTTATCATGTTTACTAAAGCATCCTTTAATTTCAAAGCGAGAGAGAGAAGAAAAAAAGAGAAAGAAAGATAATTGAAGATGAAAAATATTTATAATAAAAAAACACTTTTTTTAATTTACTTTGAGCACTTATGAAATTTCCGGTTTTATGAAAGTGAAACATGCTTCAAAGACTGGCATAAATAAGTTTTATATACAAGTCTGATCTTTAAAAAACTTGCATGTGATCATTCTCTAACATATTTCCTCTTTCGGATACCTTAATTGTTTTTTAATTGTGGATATAATACAATTAATATAAAGACGATAACAAATAATCAAAACTAACACTAAAAGTTGTTTGAAGTCATCAAAACTTGGGTAACATCGTTGTCTTCAAAGCATTGATTGGAAAAGATGTAACTTTGATTCATTTTGAATTTGCAATTCAACATATTTAGAGGTTTCTAACTACTTCGAGTCATCTAGTAAAAAGAATTGACTTTAGGAATAAGATCCATTACAGTTTTGAATCCATCTATTTGAGATTCTTCGATAAACGTTGCTTCAGAGGCATTTATCTGTACTTCAAATTGTATCGTAGAAGGAATTGACATTTGGGATTTAGACACATTACAGTTTTGAAATCATCTCTTTAAGGTTCTTCGACAAACTTTGCTTCAGAGGTTTTCAACTGTACTTCATATCGTATAATAGAAGGAATGGACATTTGGGAATTTGACACATTACAGTTTTGAAGTCATCTCTTTGAGACTCTTCGACAAACTATGCTTCAGAGGTTTTCAACTATACTTCAAGTTGTAAAGTAGAAGGAATGGACTTTTAGGAGTCAGACTCCTTATAGATTTAAAATCATTTCTTTGAGATTCTTCGACAAACTGCGGTTAAAAGGTTTTCAACTGAACTTTGAGACAAGGAATGGGCATTTATAGAATATACATACTTTGTAGTTTTTAAGTCATCTCTTTGAGATTCTTCGATAAACTGTGCTTCAGAGGTTTTCAACTGTACTTCAAGTCGCATATAGTAGAAGCAATTGACATGAAGGAATCACATACATTTCTTTTTTAAAGTCATCTCTTTAAGATTCTTTGACAAACTTTGCTCCAGATGTTTTTCAACTGAACTTTAAGACATAATTATAGAGGAAAAATTTGACATTTAGGAATCAGATACATGACAGTTTAGAATTCATCTCTCTACGAATCTTCCGAATAACTATGCTTCAGAGGTTTTTCAACTGTACTTCAAGTCATACAGTACAAGGAATGGACGTTTAGGAATTAGATACTTTTTGAGATTCCTCCGGCCGTGAATTTTGCTCACTAGATTATACTAAACATTACACTTGATTATGTAGCTGAGGAATTACCCAGGTGCCACGAACCACCCAAAGTCCTGATGTGAATCTTTAAGTGTTTTGCCTTCGTTAGCCATGATTTGTGTGGATTTTGAACAGTACACAGTAAATGATCATGATCACCATAATTTGAATTGGCAAATGTCTGCAAATGTTTTATATACTCTAAAAATGACCACCCAAACTTGAATTGCGGCCACCGTCTGCACTCGTGAAACTCAAGTAATTAGCAAGCATTTTGTACAATTGTTATCAGCCAGAATTGTGATTTTTATAAATGAGCACCAAATGTTGAATTTTGCAACCTTTCGCAATCGTGATGCTCAATCGATTAGCCAGAATTTTGTTGTTTTGTGAATGCCACTGTAAATGAGCATCAACAGTTAAATATTGGCCACTGTCTGCGATTGTGAAACTCAAGTGACTATTTGCAAGAATTGTGTTGCATTTGTGAAGTACACTGTAAATAACCACCAAACCTTGAATATCGGCCACTGTCTAGTGTGATACTCAAATAATTTGCCAGGATTTTTGTTGATTTGGTGAAGTTTGTTATAAACAAAGCACCAAAAGTTGAATTTTGGACACCGTCTGCAATCGTGACGCTCAATCGATTAGCCAGGATTCTGATGATTTTGTGAAGTTTACTGTAAAATAAGCACCAAAACTTGATTGTTCTTGTCCAAGGGATATGGTGAAGAGCCGAGGAATCATTTTTGCTTGTGGAGGATATCGTTCATTACATTCTGTCCTAGTGCAGACGGACAGTTACTTCTGTGCATTTACTAAAGATCTACAAATTAAAGACTCTAACCCTTTCGGGACATTATGTACTAAGGACTTATCTGAGCACGTACTGTTCTTCATATTGGCTTCAATACTATTTTGTATTCATTGCTAAATTGTTTAAATACAATGTAATTTCTCTGAAAACAATATACATGGGTGAGAATGTTGATTAGAAGTTTGACAAATTGCCAATTTTTATTGAAAATCAATGATTTTGAATCTCTCACTGCGATACCAATTTAAGAATTTAAAAGCAGGTTCTCCGTTTTTAAATTCCTGACATCGAACACAATAGAGTCATGAAACAAACACCGATGCAGTGTGTATATCAATGTTTGCTATTTCTACGTAGTCATCTGACAAATTTGTGAGGGCTCTGAAAAAAAAAAAATATTGAGCCACACCACAATATATGGAATGATCGGTGCTTTGCATACAGATACTTCAAATATATGTGTGGGTGATTAAGTCATCAACGGACAGAAAAAATACTACCTATAATTATATATATAGACAAACTTTTCAAAAATTTGTAGAAAACAGTCCTTCTGAAGCCAAGGAATCGTCCCAGTAAGCTATGGCATTTTTGCAGCAAATAGGACATTCTGTTTGTTTGTGTTGGCAATGGTAAACACCCCTTTAAATACAATTGTTAGCAAAGCTAGGAAGACGTAGCACTAATTAGCTTTTGCCATTCTGAAGCAAACTCCACAAACGCCGAACAGACGTTGCAGTTAGCTGTTGCCATTTGAATCAAACAGGACACTAGTCTTATATAGTTTCTGCAGAGTTGACACCCTACAGATTATAATCATGCTGAAGATAACGACTTCTCATACAGCCTCAAGGTTTTTATTTTGTATGTGGGTGCTGTGTGCCATGTCCCTGCTCTCTGCAGGATCGCTTGTGAAGTTTGTTTCAAGAAATATGAGCCCTGAGTCAACCGGAGGTTGCCGGCTTTGGAACACCAGCCTCGGATCAAAAGCCACATGTACTCACCTAGATCTCAAGTCTGTTCCTCATGATCTTCCAAGCAACACAGTAATACTTGATCTCTCCTTCAACAAGATCACAACTCTGTTCAACAGTTCTTTTGCCTATCTTCCTGAAATCACTACCTTAGCGCTTGAAAGCAATGTCCTCTCTAAGATAGAAAATGGTACCTTTAAGGCTCTGGCTCATCTCAGGGAATTAAGTCTACGCAACAACAGACTAGTTTCTCTTCCATCAGGTCTGTTTTGCACGAATCATTTCCTTTCCACACTCATTCTAAGTAAAAACAGATTATCTTCTATTCCTAGTGATGCTCTGCCTTGGTCTAACAGTACCAAGAGACTTGACTTAAGTGCCAATAATATCTCCTTCATTGATTCACATGACTTAAAACCTCTACAGAATTGTTCACTGGAGAGTCTGCACTTAGACAGAAATGCCTTAAGTAGTCTTCCTCCTAACGTGTTCGCATATTTGAGCACAGTGAGGAGCTTGATTCTTTACAAAAATAATTTTACAAAATTTCACCCCTCCATGGTTTTGGGAAGTACTGTCATCACAGACCTTCATATTGAATCATGCAATATACATGAAATAATTCCATTGAACAAGTCACATGTTTCTCTAGGGGAATGGGGCAACATCTCTGAAATATTTCTTACAGCAAATATGATAAGAAACATCCCTGACTTTGCCTTTTGGGGTTTTAATCAGACAAAAATTATTACACTTCATAGAAGCCAGGTTGCTAGTTTATCAAATAGATCTTTTTGTGGGTTAGACCACTTAATTCAGTTGGATCTGTCTTACAATTGCCTCGCAACCATAAGCTTAGATATGTTCTCTTGTAATAAAATGTTACAGAAACTGAAGCTTAATGGGAATAAGATTGCGAGGCTTTCCATCGGCGCAGAATCAGGCCTATCCTTACTATATCAACTCGACCTGGCGCACAATAATATTAAGGATATCGAAAGCAGCGGAAAGAATGTAACATTTCCATCAGTAGAGTACATTGATCTGTCTTGTAACAAATTTACAGGGATCAGAAGGTTTTTGATGGATGGTTATACTAATCTGAAATTTCTGAACATGTCGAACAATGACATCTTCAATATTTATTCTCAGAAGTCGTTCATAAACTTGAGGCACCTCCAAGAGTTGTATCTTACACATGAGCATTCCCAGAGCCTCAATAAGGCTTTTCGCTACCTAGGGGCTCTACGCGTCTTGGATGTGTCATTTGCCCCATTGAAATTAACCACCATAAGTCAATTCACAAATACCTCATCCCTCACCAGGCTGATTATGCGTGAGAACAGTCTGAGGAGTACAGATATATACCACGTCAATACTAAAAGCTCTCTGTTTCGGGGCCTAGAGTCTTTGGAAAGCCTGGATCTAAGACAAAATAAGCTTGACATGTTAGCACCAGGTACTTTCAACCCGCTGAAAAAACTCAGAATACTTTATCTGTCGCAGTCTTCTATAACAGTTCTGAGCCGGGGTGTCTTTGACAGCCTGACTGCCCTCACGACATTGGACCTTCGCAACAATGAGATCAAGATGATACCTGAATTGCTGCTTCAAACGCAACACCATCTTGCTGTTCTATTTTTAATCAACAATAAACTTGAAACCATTCCAAGGACACTATTCAATGCAACCACCTCTCTGCATAGTCTGTACATCCAACACAACGAAATTACTACCATAGAACCAAACACGATGTTCAAAACAAAGACGACACTAAAACTATATGCTTCTGGAAACCCGTTTTCCTGTACGTGCCACTTGAGTTGGTTCGTGAAGTGGCTCCGTTCTGGTAATGTTGAACTCGGGAATCGAGAGAAGACTTTCTGCTCGCTAACGTCCATCAAAGAAGAGGTCAATTCACCTATACTTTCATTCAACCCTGACCAATACTGTGGCACTGACATTGTGATGATCACATGTGTATCCTTGTCAGTTGTTCTGGTTGTGGTGATTTGCTTGGTGGCTTACTGGAAGCGATGGTGGCTAAACTACAAACTCTTCCTCCTTAAGCTAGCTATCTTTGGCTACGAGGAAGTCAACCAGGACTTTGACGCCCAGGACTACGAGTACCAGCTAAACATCATGTACAATGAAGATGACGAGGAATGGGTGGACCGGGTCATGAAGCCAATGCTGCAGGAGAGGTTTCCACATCTGCTGAAAGTGATCTTTGGTGACAATGATCTCAACATCGGGATGTTCTACATCGATGCTCTCCACTACGCCACCGAGATCAGCTTCAAGACTGTCTTGTTGATAAGTTACAACTCTGTAGATGATGCCTGGTTCTTGACAAAGCTGCGCATAGCCTTAGAGCACCTCAACGACACCAGACTGGACAAGGTAATACTGATTTTCATTGAGGACATCCATGATGAGGACCTCCCATACCTGGTTCGGTTATTCCTGAGTAAGAACAAACCTTATATGTTGTGGACGGACGATGAAGATGGCCAGGAACTCTTCTGGGCTCAGTTTGAAAAGAGCATGAGAGCCAATAGGGCCCTCAACAGCGTTATTCCCGTTTAACAAGAATCTTTCCACAACTAATAAAGAAAATTAGAAATCTATAATTATGCCGACTATCTTTAAGACGCAAAGTTACCGTCCAATTATCAACCACACTAATCACTTTTCAAAAGGGTTATTCCTATTTAGCTCAAAAGCACGAAGCAATTAAAGCAGTATTGGAACAGAGTATTGAAAAAAAAAAGTCTTATGGCTGAAGATAAATAATTGCAAAAGTAAAAAAAAAAAAAAAAAAAAATATAAAATTTAGTCTTTGAGATATCTTTACTAGCGATCAATTATAAAGTTCTTGTGAGAAAAGAACAGGATCATAATCAGGCCTTTAAGAAAAATGATGTTGCGACAGACCCAATGTTTTTGAAATCGACGGTCGACTTTTTAAAAAAGTTTTTTTTTTATAACTGTTTATTAGAAGAAAAAATTGTACTGTATATAAGGCTGAAAGAGGGATATTTCTCAATAAAATGGCTGAAATATCTGGAAAGTATAAAGATCTTAGCGATGAAGAGAAATTTGTAAGCATTATGAAACTTGAGAATGAAAATATAATTGAGCACTTCTGTAAGTATATTAAAACAATCATAAATACTCGAGGGGAATTTTAATATCCTACCCGTTCTTTTAGAAAATCAATATCGAGATTATCATTCCCATTTGTTATGTATCGTTATTGTCAATCAAATAGGCTAGTATGTGTCATATAATTAATTTGTAATAATATCATTTACCACTGTATATACAAGCTACATTGTTTATTGTTAATTTGTGATTACTCGAGAAACTATACCACTTGTTGAATTTATTATTTATATATATTTGTTTTATTTATGTATTGTGAAACAAAATGTTCATGTATATGAATTAAGTTTACTAATAAAATTCAAAATAAAAACTGAAAAATATCAGCCCAATGTCAAAGAGGGAGTTTAAAACAAAAATTCCGACCGACCGACCCATGTTTTGGCACCTAAAGGGCAATACAACATTTTTGTTTTAAAGGCCTCATTGAAAAAATATACATTTAGCAATTTGATAAGTTACAGGTCCTAGGAGATTTTAGACTTGACACTAATTGTGTTGCACATGTCATGTCCTTTGCAACCCACTAATATTCGCATAAGGGAATAGAGAGTATACAATGTTTATAAATCTGACGTTTTTAATTATGTTTATAGGATTTGATTGTGTCCGCTCTTACAACAATCCTTGGTAATTTTTGCTTAGAGCCATATAGCTACCAAAGGGATAGCACACATTATGTTGGTCCACAATACCAAAATAATCGATGGCTTATCATTATCTCATTTACTTTCCCAAACTTACATATCTTTATATCCAGTTATCGTTCAACTATTTTCTTGATCTTCTTATTAAATCCATTCAATTCTGAGTCATGATTTTAATTATTTGTGTTATTCGGCATGTTTGACATGTATTAAACCTAATTATTATTGAATCTATAATCAGTTTTTCCCTCCGCAAATTATTTTATAGTATGAATTATGTACTAGTTAACTTGACCTTTATTAATCACATTTCATGTTGTTTTCTCAATTTGATAGTTGTATTTTTTCTTTTTATGATTTTTAATGTGCGTTTTTATGTTACCTATATATTCAATATTTTCCCCCTTTTTCTTATTGATATCAATTTGAGTTGAATTATTGTATATGTCATATATATTTTTACCTTTGTATGTATGTTTTGAATTCATGTTTTAATGTACATGTTTGTATGTGAATGCAAGGCTCTCTGGGAGAGCAGGTCCAGAAATGGACTTGAAATGAGACCACCCTGTTAAAATGTAACTACAGTCAAACCTGTTTATAACGACCACCCAAGGGAAACACAAAAAGTGGCCTTTGTAGACAGGTGGTCGTTGTAAACAGGTTCCTTTAGTACATGATTCAATGAGAAACCATTTTCAAGGGAAACAACAAATGTGGCCTTTGTAGACAGGTGGTCTTTGTAGACAGGTGGTCAGTAAAGCAGGTTTGACTGTATAATAATAAATAACAATGTTAACTTATAATTCATTTGTAAACCTCTGTGCTGGATTATTGATGTTCATTCTTCATTTGAAGGGTGAATCTTTATACAATAAAGATTAATTAATAAGAAAGGTCAAGTAATCCATAAAAACTTGGTCTTCTACCAGGAAAGGAGTTCTCAGCAAAGTATTTTGTGTTAATATGCGTACATGTACCATTACATTAAAGACGCAAAGTAGTCGGCTCCCCCCCCCCCCAAAAAAAAAAATAAATAATAATAATAATAATACAATTTTTAAAAATGGTGTTGTCAGTCACCAAGAGTGGACTTCACTCTTACGACACACATGTCTTGGGTAATATGCACTGTGCGCTATAGCCTATCGTATCGTATGGAATTCTTATCACATATATCAATTTCCCTCACCCTCGGGATATATACACTGTAAAGAAAAATGGGCAGATGTTCGTGGGCAAATCAAAGTTGGGCAAATTTTGTCCAATATAATTTGGTTATTTTCACCCAACCAACCATTTACTATATGAAGTTAGCATGAAAGGTAAAATAGGTTGGGTAGGTGTTATACTCGATGTTGGGCAAAATGTCGTCCAACAATTGGGTTATTTCCTACCAACCATTGTAGTTGCCGATTAAATAATTAGGTAACTTAAAGTTGGGCCATTTTTGTCTAACATTTGGGCTATTTTCTAATAACCCGGTTTTTACTACATTCTTATATAAGAGTTGTCGTGGTCCAGTGGATATGACACAGGACTGTGGATCACAAGGTCCGCGGTTTTTATTTGCCCAACTAGAGTCTAATATGCTTCACATTATGGTGAGAATTGGGTGAATTTCTGATTTGGTAAATTTTTGTTGGTTAAAAGTTGGGTATTTTCTTTTTTTATCCAACACTGGGCAAATCATGCAGAATCTTTAATTTACCCAACAGTTGGTTGGACACATAATCGCCCTCATGTTGGGTAAAAATTGAGCAATTTTTTTCCCCAATATTTTTTAAAGTGCAGGCAAGCTGGAATATTTCCTGGTGGGACATTAATTGGTAATTCAACCAAATCTAGTCTCAGCGAATTTTGTTGCAATACACATGGACACTGACTACTATGTGGTTTTAAAACGATTCTATCATTTGGTCTGTACAAGGTAAAATTATGTTGAAGGATTTGAAATTGACTAAAGAAAGATTGCTGTAAATGGTAATTAATTTCAACATTAAGAAATATAATGTAAACTCTATTCTTTAATATGTTTCTTTTAAAACAAAGCTCAGAAAAAGCATGTTATAATAAAAAAAGAAATGTAAAATGCATTTTAAAGAAAGTTCCTTGTATATTTATGCCAAACGTACACTTTATATATCTTAACTGCACACACGTAGTGACAACAGTCAAAATGATATACATTCCCTTTTAGTTACCTGTTTATCAAGAAACAAATTTGACATAAGGACAAATTGGCGCCTACAACATAAAGTCAAAGGTCTGCAATAATGTATCATTAAGAACATCACAACGTGTATTTAAAATGAAAATGTTTTTCTTTTATTTGTCTGGGTATAAAGTGTTGATATCGGGGTTGATATGCTCCAATTATTGTATCATTTTTTCAAATGTACTGATTTGTACAACATTATATTATTTAACAACTAAATTATTCTTACTATTTTTACATATGATGTTTGTGTGTTTTTCATAACTCATTAATGAAAGATGTATTGTTGATTTAGGGCATTTGTTGAATACTTTTAGATGTAAGTTTTAATTTAATTGAAACGTCACATTCTCAAGAAACGTAAATCGGGTCAAATCAGTTTTTAACATACAGAACTTGCACAATTACAGAACTTGATAATGGTATGAATATGTTTGTAGTTAACTGTATACATGCATATAACATTACTATAAATCAGAAATATCTTGCAAAATGTTTAAAAGCCTTTAAAAAATATTTTCTGTAAATAAAGCAAAAGTATTTGAATACCAGTAAAATATGCCTAAATCTTGTATTGTAGTTCTATCAGAGAGCCCGGAGGGAAGAGCCTGTTGTCTCTGTCTTTGCTAATTTGTATTATATCCCGCATACTAAGAATCTTGCAATCTGATTGGTCTAAACGAGGTCACATGATAAATGATAGATAAGTACTATCTCCCTGCGATAGGACTTTTGTGAAGTAAATTTTTAGTAGCCCCGACATCACCTCGGCGACGATAGTTTGTACCATTACCCTCATATGGAAACGTTGTATCCTCCGCTCAATCCGACTTGCGTGCATAGAACAAATAACCATTTTTCCATGAAAAAGTCAAGTTTTCTAAAATGTGCGTTCTTTTCCAGCATTGGGGCGCCCGGAATTCACTCGGGTAACATTTCATAAAGTATAATATAAAAAGACCATATGCAAATTTTCTGTACTTTTGTCGGAAAAAATACATTTATCCAGCACAATGTCGTCTCTTTTTGCGTTGGAGAAGAGCAAATAGCGAGTTTCAATCACACTTTGGCCGCTCTCGCAAGCTCTCACTCGTTTCACTGTGGTCAAGCGACTTTGGGGCAAGCGGTTAATGAAAATACTAATCGTTAGCTTTCTTCTGGTATTAAACTTGTTTTGATTGATTGTATAATTTTGTCGGAATAAAGGAAACAAAAAGGCTCGACCAATAATTTATCAGTGTCTGAATAACTTTTGACCTTGAATTCCCTGATGCAAGCGCACTAATGACGTCATCTTCGCTAAATCGGCTTCTTTTAATCGTAAAATGCGACACTTTCACAATGTTTATACATCTTTTTTTAACTATTAGTAAGATTTAACATATTTTTTCTGATATCACTGAAGTTTTGGGTTTATTTAATGAGTAATTTTAAAACAAGAGCCATTTTACTGTTTTAATTTACTGGATCGTACCATTAAAGTCGCAGGGTAGAAAGATGCAATTTTCAACCGCGCCGAATTTAATTTACGTTCCGACATTCTGTTAAATGGGTTCGTGTTGTTAAGAATCCACTGCTTTCTGCTCCAACAAACGTCCACATGCGGAGTCGTTTATCAACTAAATTATTCAAATGTATGGATATGCTTCCTAGCTTTCCAGGTGCATGGAGCAATTCAAAAGATGAGGATCAGCAAACAGACTAAGTCCTAACATTAGATCAGGCTGATACAAAGATCTGACATTTTGTACTGACATTTGAAAGCTACTATAATATACGCTGCTTTCTCTGGTATAGCTTGTTTTGCATACAGCATAAATGAATTTGAGAAGCAGCATAAATAAAAGGCCCTTACCTTAAATGCTATTAGGGACTTTTAGATTTGCACGACGGAGAACGTGGACTGCCCTTTTAAGGCAATGTGACGTCACTGCCCGTGCCTTAACCCTAATAAGGCCGGGGAAAGGGGGGGGGGGGGCATTATGCCCCCCTCAACGATTTTTCTGATTGTTCGAGAACGCATATGGATGGCGCCCCGCCGCTCGCTGACTTTTTTTTTTAGAGTCTTGCGCATCTTTTAAAACATTTTTTTTGTAAATCGGACCTACAGTGACAAGGTCACGTGACCTTTTGTCTTTGCATGTCAGCCCGAAAAT